>JACXGI010010582.1:0-27247 GCA_016801175.1 Esox masquinongy
CTAATTTTCTGAGATACTGAATTTGGGGTTTTCATTAGTTGTCAGTTATAATCATCAAAATTAAAAGGAATAAACACTTGAAATATATCAGTATGTGTGGAATGAATGTATACATTATACAAGTTTCACTTTTTGAATGGAATTACTGAAATAAATCAACTTTTTGATGATATTCTAATTATATGACCAGCACCTGTACTGTTTCATGTAACTTTCATGTCTGTCCACAGATTCTCAATTGGATTTAGGTCTGAGTTTTGACTGGGCCATTTTAGGACACTAGTTTCTTGTTTTTAAACCAGTCCAGTGTAGCCTTGGCTGTGTTTAAGATCACTGTCTTGCTGAAAGGTAAACATCCACCCCTGTTCGAGATCTCTTGAAGACTGATGCAGGTTTCCCTTTAAAATTTGTTTATATATTTAATCTGTCATGTGACACTTTGATTTCACACAGATGGACTGTATTCAACTAATTATGTCACTTCTGAAGGCAATTGGCTGCAGCTTATTTATGTGACATAACAAAGACAGTGAATACTTTCACAATCAAGACTTTTCTGTTTTCTTTTTATAATGAAAAAAAATCGTATTATGTAACACAATTTTAAATTGCCTTCATCAGGCTTCCCTTCTCTAGAATAATGTGTAGGCTATACAATAAACTCAAGAAGTATGGCACCCTTCATGAAATTGAGCATAAGTAAATGCAAAAACTACAAGTTATATTTTGGGCTCAAACATAAGCAGGAGCCATACACTTTTCTTACAACACAATAATTTCTCAAACCCTAAACATTATATTGCAGAGTACTATTTTTTTGTCCCACAAAACATAGGTTTCAAAAGTATTGGCACCCTTTTAAATGTCATAAATCCTCGCCTGGAGTTCATTATGGTACTGAGCCTCTCACTGTGAAGTCTGACAAAGTTAGTGCACACTTTTGGATGGATACTACACCACTCCTCAGTGCAGAACATTTCAAAGTCCTTGACAGTCTTATGTTTTTGCTCATGGATATGGACTGCCCTCTTCAATTCAGACCACACGTTTTAAATTGGATTGAAGTCCAGAGACTGAGATGGCTGTTGATTTTGTGGTCCCAAAACCATTCTGTGTTGAGTTTAATGTATGTTTGGGGTCATCGTCTTGTTGAAAGGTTCGTCTACAGCGAAGTCTCAATCACCTGGCAGAGGCTAGCAGGATTTGGGCTAAAATATCCTGGTACTTAGTGGAATTCATTATACCATCAATCTTAACGAAAGCTACTGGAACACTAGCAGTAAAACATCCCTGAAGCATCGATTATCCACCACCATATTTTACAGTGGGTATCAGGGGCTTTTCCTTGTATGCAGTCCCCTTTTGTCGCCAAATATGGAGATGGTGTGTATGGCCAAAAAGTTAAATTTTTTGTGTCATCAGACACCACACACGATTCCAACTGCCAACACATGGCAAAGTTCAGGCTCTGAAATTTGTGGGTTGGGCTTATCAACGACAACCCTTCCAAAGAATTTGTTGACATGGAGGTGGCGTCTAACAATTGATTTTGAGACTTGATAACCCCAAAATTGCACTACACAGTTCTGAAACTGTGATCCTTAGATTCTTCTCCACTTCCCTCACCATCTTCCTCACCGTGTGTGGGGCCAATATGCACGTGCACTTAATTTGCAACTGGTTCAGACTCGTGAAACCTTTTGATTACGGACTTGACTCTGCTTAGTGGTATTTACAACTATCAAATGCCAATACTTTTGAAACAAGCGTTTTGCAGAAACAATCATACTACACAATAAAAGGCTGTGTTGAAACAAATCTGTATAACTGAGCCCAAAATATTAGTCTATGTTTGTGTGGTACTTTTGCATTCCCTTTTGCTCCAAATTTATGGAGGGTGCCAAAGCTTCTTGAGCTGACTGTATATTCTATTGTAGTTTGTGAAAGTTTTTATGGTACAGTCTATCTAGGTACTTACAAAGAGGAAGAGGCTTGTTTTTTCACAAAATACTCTGGTGCCAAGGGGTAAATTGTCTGGAATTGTCACATGCAAGTCTAGGCTACCTCAGCACATAGCTGTCACACAAATCATGTCAGGTAACTGCTGTAACACACTAGAGGACAGGAAACAGTTGTTTATGGCCGGAATCAGTATCACCATAGACACACATTCCATTCACACGTACTCTAGTGGCTGGGGTGGGAGGTGTTGGAAGGTAGGCTATGTAGACTGAGAGACACCACATGATTTACTTGGAGCTAAATTACTCACCTATGTAGGCAGGATTCTTCCAGCTTGCTGTTATAAACGACTGCTGCCGAGGCACCTCTGAAATTGTACATGTCTCTCTCTCTCTCTTGCTCATCTTTCAAAGACAGCTGTATTTAGGCTGGCACAGGAAACATAAAAGTTGAGTCTGGTCAAGGGCAGTATGTGTTGATTGTTCTCTGACGACAAATGACGGATTTATGCTAGAGATGGTCATATGCTGCTACTGAATGATCTTTTCCTCTTCAGGACAAAAAATGTTTGGGGTTTGTTTTGTTTGCTTTGTTAGAGAGTTGAGAGTGGGGACAGGAATTAACTGTGCTTTCCTTTAATTTATTATTGCTTCATTGTTTTCTTTTCATTTCTCTCCCTCAGACAGAAATTGTGTTGAATAATTAAGTTGAATAATTCATAAAAATAAAATAAGCATCAAACAAGCCCAACCTGACCAGGAGAGGCATCCAGTCGACTTAATGAGGGCCCTCTGTTCTGGCACAATAACAGTGGACCTGCAGTAGCTGAGTGATTGATTGCTACATGGCCTCTCCAGTAGAGAATGTCCAATTATATGCAAATGTATGCTTGGTTCGATTGTGCTTTTCAATCTAGAGTTCTATTCAAGTACAGTAATGCGTCAGTCAGTGCTTTCTGTACCTTTAATGAGAAGTAAAGCTTATGTGTGCATAAATGTGACGTGCACTTGTCTTTGGACCTATGCCATTGCAACTGTGCCAAATTACCACTGTCATTCTGTTTCGTAGTATAAGGCCTATTGATTAACAGCAGATACTGAATACCTATTGAAGGTTCAGTGTGTGTTTGTGTGTGTTCAGTGTGAAACAAGGGGCCATGGCAGGTCATGGCAGTCACCGTTTATTCAGATCCTGAAGGGAGGGATACTGCAGAGCTTGGAGCGGTAGCCATGCCACAAATACAGGTCAAACCCACACTGCTAAAAGGCCAGGTGTAATTTAAAGAATTAAATGTGTCAGGTTAAGTCTCCTCTCAGTACTGCAAAGCATATAACCACCTCAGGATATTGGGGTGCTAATCGCCACTCTGCACCAAATACTACGGTTACTGCAGAGAACACACCCCTCTCTCTCTCTGTCTCTGTCTCTCTCTCTCTCTCTCTCCTCTCTCCCTGTAGTTTTGGGGTTGGGTGTTGGTGAATGCAGAGTAAAACTGCACCATGCTGCACCAACTCTCCCTGGGGGCATGGTAATTCAACTCAGCTCTGTGGTAAATTAGAGGGTTCTGTACTCCCCTTCCTAAAACAGAGCCTCTTACTGACTCTCTGTTCTGTGTAGCTTACCTTCCGTCTCATCCACTGTCCCTATTCCTGGAACAGAGGAAAGGCAGGGAGATTGTCTGTACACAGGCTTGTTGTTCGGCACTGGCAGTTTAATAGCCATGTTGGGGAGAGGTGGTCCAAGGAATAAGCAGGGAAGGCAAGAAGAGTGTTGGGATACATCCAGTTGGCAATGCGGTTGAATGGTTGTTAAATGTGTTGAAGGGGTATTGATGCTATTGCAACTGAAGTGGTTTAGCATTACATTAAGATCACTTCCAGTAGGAAGCCTAGTTGTTCAGTTGGGATTTTTGGGGGGAATTTTGCTGGGATGTCTACATAGTCTTGGTTTACTGACCACACACCACAAATCTCTGAGGTATACCATGGTCATGACATATCATCACTTTTTATTGCTATAATTGCGTTGGTTACTGATATATAATAACAATAAGGGGAGTGACAGTGAATTGTAATCGTCAGGTCTCACCACAGATCAGTTCAACAGTGTTAAAGTCCAGGCTTTGGCTGGGCCACTTAAGGACATTCACAGACTTGTCCTAGAGCAACTCCAGTGATATCTTGGCTGTGTGTTTCAGGTTGTTGCCATGTTGAAACATGAATCTTCGTCTGAGGTCCTTTGCGCTCTGGTTCAGGTTTTCTTCAAGGACCTCTCTGAAATTGCTTTGTTCATCCCTTCTTCAATCCTGACTAGCCTCCCAGTCCCTGCTGTTGTGAAGTATTCCCAAAGCATGATGCTCCCACCATCATGCCTCACCATAGGGATTGTATTAGCCAAGTGATGAGTGATACCTTGTTTTTGCCAGATATAGCACTTGGCATTCAGGCCTCATTTTTTGGTATCATCAAACCAGATAATTGTTTTACTCATGCTCTCAATGTCCTTCAGCCAGCATGTCAAATTCATTTTCCTCAGGAGTGGCTGCCATCTAGCCAATCTACCATAAATACTTGATTGATGGAGTACTACAGAGATGGTTGTGCTTGTGATGGTACTCCCATCTCTGCAGAGTAACTCTGAAGCTCTGTTAGAGTGGCCGTTGGGTTCTTGTTCATCTCCTTGACTGAAGCCCTTGTTGCCCTTCTTGCACCAAACTCTAGAAGTCTTGGGGGTTCCAAACGTTTTCAATTACAGTGATGGAGCTCACTCTTTTCTTGGGAACATTCAATGCTTTAGCATTTAAAAAAAAAAAGCATTGCCAGATCCATGACATGCCTCCTTCAAAGTTCTGTGGAGAGCTCTTTGAATGTCATGGCTTGGTTTTTACTTTAACACGCACTGTGAAGTGTGGGACCTTACACAGACAGTCGTGTGTCTTTCTAAACCATTTTCAGTCTGTTGAAATTGCAACGGAGTAGCTTCGACAGACTCCAATCAAGTTCTAAGGACATCTAAAGGATGATCACCGGATGCATCTGAATTGGGTGTGTCATAATAAAGGTTCTGAATACTTACGTACATGAGACATTTCAGTTAATTATTTTCAATAAAATGCCACATATTTTAAGAACATGTTGTCATCATGGACTATTGTGTGTAGATTGACGACAAACAAATTTTTGTCACTGAATAGTTAGGAGTAAGAGGTAATAGGATGGATGGGCTTGCATGTGAGTAGTGTGTGTTGGCACTGGTGGGGGGAACGTTATCCGCAGAGATGAGCTCATTGCCAGGGGGGTTCACCCGCACTTAATGGGAGTGCTTATTTTCTGAAGATGTGGGTGTTGCTTTCCATTGGTTTTTGTTGCACTAATGAGTCTGTGTACATGGCTCATGCTCTCCCAAATACTTTGTCATAAATTAGCCACTGCTTCCGGTACATGTATACCGCGCTGCAGCGCCCGTTTGAATACCGCACACACAGCTATTTATGCACACTCTCTTTCCCAGTGTCTCTATCAATAAAGCATGTAGTGACAAAAGTATTCCTTTAAAAATTACCACATGTATTAATCTCTAAGTGTGTTGTTTGTCTCTTATAGATGGGAAGAATCCTGGCAAATGTCATTCCACTTAGCTTCTGAATTCCTTTCAGAATCCATGTGTCTACAGACAGTCTGACGGTGTTGTTGACGTGTGTGTGTGTGTCCAGGTCCCCCATCCAGGCGAACGGCTTGCCGCCCAGCCCTCCATCCTCCTGAACAAGAACAACTACGCCAACAAGAAGAGCGCAGCAGAGAGCATGCTGGATGTAGCCCTGCTCATGGCCAACGCCTCCCAGCTGAAGGCTGTCCTGGAGCAGGGCCCAGACTTCTCCATGTACACCCCCCTCATCACTCTCATCTCCATCTCTCTCAGCCTGCAGGTCGCCGTGGGGGTCCTCCTCATCTTCATCGGTGAGGACGATCGCTGTCTCGCTCCCTGGGGGACATGTTTTGAAAAGTGTATGTAATGCATCAGTTTTTTCCGGTTGCATCAAACAAGCCTACGCAACACCATTGCATGCGAGACCCATGGAATGGTTGCTGTGGTGTGGACTCTTGCAACACCCTGCTCAGAGGCAGATATTTTTGAGAGGTTTGCCAACATGTTTTTTTTGTCTGAAATGTTCCAAGAGCACCACTTTCTCTTCCATTGCCAAGTGATAATTCATACCTCGCATTGTGCTGATAAGTTCTGGTGCGTTTCCAAAACAACGCTTTGAAGGTTTCCAGTGAAAGCAGATACTTGTAGACACTGCAGTAGACGTAGATACACGTTATTCTAACTGCTAATCAATAAAAACATCTATTAATTTCCTTGCTCTATTGTGCTTGTTTACAACTGGGGTTGTCGGAGGCTCTCTCGTAACGTTACATCAAATACACTTGAGAGAATGAAGGTACCAACATGGCGGGCATTCTGAAACCAGGCCAAACTCTCTTAACAGATGGCTTTTGCTAAGCGACGCTGTCTGAAAGGAGCCAATCGTGTCTCTCAAGCTGCATTCCAATCTTCAACAGTGATTATGTGTTTTAAAACATCCTCCACCCTTACCACCTCGTGTTGACCTTAACAAAAGGTAAAGTGTACTGTCAGAAAACCTGGCTGAGTGTAGCTATGGCAACAGGCATGTGAACAGGTCAGGGGGGTTAACAGGTTTTAGTGCTGCTGTCAGCAAATTGACTTGAAAGATGGAGGTGTGTGTGATGACTCAGACAGGGTGTTGAAGATGGAGAAAAGACTCCCGAGGTGTAAACATACTACTACAGTCACCTTGATCTTTAGCCTGGTGAGAGACGGCTCTGTATTATGTCCACACTGTCCTGTCGTTTCTCCCATCACTGCTACAACACATCTCTGTAGTTTAAATGGTACCTTCCTGTGAAAGTAAGGAGTTAATGACTTGGCGTGTGTCACATCACTAAAACTCCCATCATCGCTCATTTACCAAGACAGCTTACGAACTTAATGTACAGTGGCTCTGAAAAGTTGTCAACCCCTTATGACTTTTCCACATTTTTAGTTTTTGCCAGTGGTCAACACAAAAAAGTACATAATGTCAAATTGCAAATAAAGTCAGCAAAACTAAAAGTCAGAAAATAATTGATTGCATAAGTAGAATCTTGTTTCCAAAAAAGTTGGGAGTCTGTAAAATGGAAATAAAAACAGAATGCAAAGATGTGCAAATCATTTAAATCCTATATTCAATAGAAAATAGTACAAAGACAACATATCAAATGTTGAAACTGAAAAATGTTATTGTTCCTTGAAAAATATACACCCACTTTGAATTTCATGCCAGCAACACGTTTCAAAAAAGCTGGGACAGGGGCAACAAACGACTGGAAAAGTTGTGTAATATAAAAAAAGAACCTGGTGGAACATCTCACAATTAATTAGGTCAATTTGCAACTGGTCAGTAACATGATTGGGTATGAAAAGAGCATCCCAGAGGGGATGAGTCTTTCAGAATTACAGATAGGGAGGGGTTCCAGGTCTCTTTGAAAGACTGCATGGGGAAATTGTACAACAATTTAAGAATAATGTTTCTCAACCTAAAATTGCAAATAGTTTGGGGTTCTCATCATCTATGGTACATATATCATTAAAAGATTCAGAGAATTCGAAGAAATATCTGTATGGAAGGGACAAGGTCGAAAAACAATATTGGATTGGATGGCCATGATCTTTGGGCCGTCAGGCGGCACTGCATTAAAAACAAACATGATTCTGTAGTGGAAATCACTGCATGGGCTCACAAACACTTCCGAAAACCATTGTCTGTGAACACAGTACGTCGCTGCATCCACAAATGCAAGTTAAAACTCTACCATGCAAGGAAGAAACCAGATATGAACAACATCCATAAACGCCGTTGTGTTCTCTGGGCCAAAGCTCATTTAAGATGGACTGATGCAAAGTGGAAAACTGTCCTCTGGTCTGACATATCAACATTTTTAATTATTTTTGGGAATCCTCCGGGCTAAAAAGGAAAGGGACCATCCGGCTTGTTATCAGTGCACAGTTCAAAAGCCTTCATCCGTAATTGTACGGGGGTGCATTAGTGCACATGGCATGGGTGACTTCACAACTTCACATCTGTGAAGACACCATTAATGCTGAACAATGTAACAGGTTTTGGAGCAACATATGCTGCTACCCAGACAACATATTTGCTTATTTCAACAAGACAATGCCAAACCACATTCTGCACGTATTACAACAGCATGGCTCCGTAGTAAAACATTCTGGGTGCTAAACTGGCCTGTCTGCAGTCTAAACCTTTCAACTGCTGAAAACATTTGGTGCATTAGGAAACGAAAAATCTGACTAAGGAGACTGTTGAGCAGCTGAAATCCTATTTCAAGCAAGAATGGGAAAACATTTCACTTTCTACAAACTGCAGCAATTGGTCTCCTCGGTTCACAAATCCTTACAGTGTTGTAAAAAGAAGAGGTGATGAAACACAGTAATAAACATGACCCTGTCACAACTTTTTTCTAACGTGTTGCTGGCATCAAATTCAAAATGGGCATATTTTTGTTCCAAAAAAAATAACATTTCTCTGGTACATTTGTTATGTTGCCTTTGTACTATTTTCATTTAAATGCAGGGATTAAATGATTTGCACATCATTGCATTCTGTTTTTATTAGCATTTTATGCAACGTCAACTTTTTTGGAAACATGGTTGCATTCACCCCTTTTGCTATGACACACCTGAATGAGCTGTGGTGCAACCAATCGACTTTAAAAGTCATGTAATTAGTTGAATGGAGTCCATTATTGTGTAATCCAATGATTTTAAGTTAAATACACCTGTTTCTGGAAGGTCAGGGAGGCCACCATGAGGCCTATGGCCACTCTAAAGGAGTTACAGCCCTCCACTGCCAAGCTGTACATACTGCAACAAGAGCCCGGGTGCTTCACAAAAGTGGCCTTTATGAGGGAGTGGTAAACAGAAAACAAATCAAATCCTGGTTAGAGTTTTCTAGAAGGCATGTGGGAGACTTTGATACCAAGTGGAAAACGTTTCTAAGGTCTGATGAGATCAAAATAGAGATTTTTGGCATCAACACTTTGTGCTATGTTTGGCTTAAGCCAAACACTGCACATCATCCTTAGAAAACCATCCCTTCCATGTAGCATGGTGGTGGCAGCATCATGCTATGGGGACGTTTCTCTGTGTCACTGCCTGGAAAGCTTGTGAAGATAGAGGGCAAAATGGATGCAGCAAAATAGAGAAATCTTGGAAAATTACCTGCTGAAGTCTGAAAGAGACCTGGGGCTATGGTGAACATTCATTTTCCAGCAGGACAATGACCTCAAACATGCAGCCAAAGCCACACTGAAGTAGCTTAAAAACAAATAGGTCAATGTCCTGGAGTGGCCCGGACAAACCCCAGACCTCAATCCAATTGAGAATACGTGAAAATGAATTTAGAATAATTTGTACTTTATTTCTTTCATTTTGACATTATGGAATTTGTCAATGTCAAACATGTGTGACATTTGACAAATTGTACTTGTGACATATCATACAAAACGGATGACTCAGTACACAAAGCACAGTGACCCATTTTGACCGTGAGCACATTTTTTGCAACAGGCTGATTCCCTAACCCTGGTGAGAGAAAAAACGTCACACACTCCCAGCTTCCCCTCTGTCTGCCACTCACCCTTGACCGTTGCTTAACTCACAGCCCCCCCTTCCTCGCATTCCACTACACCCCTAATCCCTCCCTCGAAAACCCCCGTTCTCCCTTCTCTACCCTGCATAGCTCCTTTCCCATTCTCTCTGCCTCCACCCCCTCCATCCCTCATACTGTACTCCACACACCCCCACCCCAAGCCAGATTGCTAATGTATGCTGTGAATGCCCTACATACCATGCCCCCCGGGCTGTACCAGACACACACTCAGCCAGAGACACAGGCAAGGTTCCTCACAACGTTTAACCTCTGCCAGTCACACACGCACACTGCATGAGTACAACATCTGCATCCACTACAAACACTGCTTCATAGGGGCCATTACCCATACACCTCTGCAAAAAAACTGACTGGGTTCACAAATGTTTGTTTTTTTCCCTTCTCTTTTGGGGTCCTGCTAATCGGTGTGTCTTGGTCACAGAAGTTTCCTCTGAGCTGAGCAGAGCTGCCAGAGTTCAGTGCCAGGGAACATGGTGACCAGGCCTGAGTAGCATTTATTCAAAGGCAGAGAGTTCAAAGCAGAGCGTAACAGGCTTTCTCCATTCCCAGGCTAGCCGCAATTATTCTGTCATGATTAGACTCTTTACAGTATGCTAGAGTTGCTGTGTTTGGGTCTGTCTTTGTTTTACCAGACTTGTGAGGATCAAAAATCCCCACAAGGATAGTAAAACAAGGTATATTCAACATTGTTGGAGCATTTCGCCAGTCTCTGTAAATAAAAAGGCCTTTTTTTAGGCTTAAGGATTAGCTTAGGCTAAAAGTTACAATAGAGGTTGGGATTTGAATTAGGGTTAGGTTTAGGGTAATGGGTTTGGTTTTAATTGTAGCATTAAGTGAAGGGTTAGGGAAGATGGGATTTTGAATGGGAATACTTTATTGACTTTTTACAAGGATAGTAAAACCTTCAAAAGTTTGCTTGTGGATTTGTGTACAGCTTATGTGTACCAACTGTTCCCTCAACAGTGCGATGGAACCTGAATGACCAGAGTAAGCACTTTAGGCTGAATGTAATGGAGAGCGTAGCCACAGGCCTCGTCTTTATCATCGTTGTGGTAAACGTCTTCATCACTGCATTGGGAGTGCAGTGACCCAGTCAGAGCAGCTGAACCGGAAAAGGATGCAGAACCAGCCACTCAAGTATGACACACACACACACACAAACACACATCTCCCCGTCTCTCCATTCTCTATCACAAACCCGTGTTTGTACATTACCTCAAAAGGTTTGTCAATCACATTTAATATTTACAGAACCAGTCAAACGGTTGGAAACACCCATTCTACAGAACCAGTCAATAGTTTGGACACACAATAAACTTCAACGGCTAAGTGTGTCCAAACATTTGATTGGTTCTGCATTTTAAGTCATTAGCAGACTCTCTCATCCGGAACGACTTACAGTGATTGCATACCACCATAACATTCTGTTGGTATGCGGGACAACCACGTAACTCAGCCCTAAACACATTTCCCCCTCCGTAAAGACAGCCAGTGACTCAGCAGCTTTCCTGTTGTCCATACATCCTGCCCTCTATCTGGACCACTCTCACTCACCTCCCTGACACAAAAACGGTTCCAGGGCTTCCCAGAAACCTGTACTAGAAACAACACCCCAGACAGAACCACTGTTTACTTACCAGTCCAGAACCCTTTTGTCCCAGTGACTGACTGGGGTTTGCTTTGATAAACATGGCTGTGTGTTTGGCTAGGGGGACCAACAGGAGGACCAGGACTACCGCCAGGGACCATGTGACACTGTCACCGCTCTGCCCCCCCCCACACACACACACAGCATTGAGGAAGACCAAGTGTGGGGTTTACATTTTTTATCACATTTATGACATGAAAAGAGGCTGTAACGGGTCTTTTCCAGACAGTTGATGTGAAAACTGCTCAGTAAAAAAGCTGTAATGGCACGACATCAAGGGGTTGCTCTATCCATGCTGGTGGCACCTCTGAATATCTTTCTCTCGAGTGATGCACACCCAGGAGCCGTGAGGGGGCGAGCATGTGTGGTCATTTTGGCTGAATGTGTGGTGACTCACTATTCTCAGATGCACATAGAGAGGGAACTGCTAATTAAAGTGAGACCCATGATTAGACGGTGTCACTGTGCACAGGATGAAGTGATCTCCCATCCCTTCCTCAGACTCTGATTTACCATGCAGCTTCCAGTAGACTGCTGGTGGACACTCACAGAATAAAATCCTGTTCCAACGTTTTGGTTTAACAGTTTAAAGTAAGATGGCATCCCAGTCCTAGGTGTGACAGGGAACACCTGCACATGCTATGCATTTATGGAGAAGAATGCAAACTACAACTAATGACAAGTTTCCCTCTTTTCTTTCCCATAGGTGCCGTCGGTAACCGTGGAAGCACGCGGACAGAACCATATTGTGACATGAATCCATGCTAAGTCGGACCGTAAGCCCCGTTTAGACCCGGTTCTGATATTGCCCGCCCTTTTTTTGACAGGTGAAGTGATTAAAACGTGCGGTGTGATCTGATTTTTCTGTTCTGTTCGAGTGGTTTAAGCCTATGCCTCTGGTACACATACACCGCAGCCCTATCGGTTAGATTACGGACCGCTGCTACTTCAGCACATTCTGACCCATCTTTCTCTCTGTCAAATTAAGCATGATAATCCATAGTACATAAATACAAGATCAGGCCAAGATCGTCTGGTATCTGGTCAGCTGTAAATGAATACCCACGAGTTGGTTGGAGGAGCCAGTCTCTGGAACGGAAATATCGAAGATATTTCATAGGCAAGAGGCATCCTGATTATCCTGAATGCAGATCTTGGGACTACTGATAGCTGTCTGCTGGGAATCAAACAGATCAGTCACCACAGTGACATTTTCCCCAACCGTCTGGAACAAGACTCCAGCACTCAACCCCATTGTGACCCACCTGCCCCCACCCCCGTGCCGTCTGCCTTGGCCCTTCCTACAGACAGCAGCTGACATGGAAACAGACAGAAGACTGCATCTGCGACAGTGAACAGGACCTAGACTCTGCCTACCATCTATGCCACGGTACCTAGTAATTAAATGAATAGAGAAGCTACCTTTCAGGACATCCTGAACTGGTTGTATCTGTCTAAGGCTAGCTACCCCCCAACCTGTCCGCTTCCATCCCATATTGAAAATATTAGTGTATAAAGCTACACTGGCACTTTTGGGTGTCTTCATTGCAGCTCATTTCACTGTCATTCTTCCCACATCAGTGTTCTGGGCTAGTTCAGGAGTGCCCTCCAGTGGTATATTTGGTGCAGTTGCAATGGTGCGAGATCTCTGTATTAAACTGTCATGTCAGCTTTATCACAGATCTACCTCCTTCTCTGAAAGCAGAATTTAACATTCTAAGCATCTTCCTGTTCCTTGAAAAAAGTACCTAATAAATTTGCAAAAGTACCTCATGTTTTTTAACGTATCAAATATACTCCAACAGCACTTGATTTATGTGGATTTGTTAGTGGTGAAATCCTTTCTGGCTATTCTTTCAAAAATATGAAAATATGCCATCTCTGTAAACCACTCATAGTTTAATTGTGTA
The DNA here is from genome assembly GCA_016801175.1 of Esox masquinongy. Classification (NCBI taxonomy): domain Eukaryota; kingdom Metazoa; phylum Chordata; class Actinopteri; order Esociformes; family Esocidae; genus Esox; species Esox masquinongy. The sequence continues at coordinate 13,274 of JACXGI010010582.1, forward strand.
TTAGTGTGAAGTTGTCGATTTTAGATTTGTTTCCCGACCCTGATTTTCAAAGTGTTCTGTGCTGTTAGTTCTATCAAATACATCTTACTAGATTTTCTTTCTTGTGTGTGCTTCATATATTTCTCTTACAGTTTCTCTCCTACGCAGTATCATAATTCCTGCCAAGGGAACAAAACAACAGAAAAAGCACTCAAGATTAGACTTTTAAAAAATCTTGAGTTTATTTATCATTGTTATTCCATAACTCTGTGGAAACAAGCACTAAGACATGCAGTAAGGGCTTTAATTACTGAACAAGTCTCATAGTGCAAATACATGTGTATAGTGGTGCATAACGTCGTCTTTTAGAGACTGTCCATGAGCTGTTATTTACTGATCATCGTTAGAAGGCACTGGGCGGTTACAGTAAGGTGTTGGTGAAGACGGTGACAGTCCGTCCGTGTGGGATGGCATGACACGAAACATTGGTCTTAACTTGTTCAAACCAGCAAAGTGCAATTTATAGGGAATAGGATTGGTAAGAATAGGTAAAGTGAATAGGTAAAGTGAGATCTGTAAAGTGACATCATTAAACCAATGGACTGGTTAGGCATTCAGTCTTCAGACTAACAGTCCTGATATGAGGTCTAAGTCACATGTTTAGGACTACTTGGAGTTTCACTTCCACAAGTGAAATGTAAAGGTTCAGATAAGTTAAAGACTAAGTTATCCAGGGCATTTTGGTGTCTTGTGGTGTTCAATATTTTAAATCAAGTAGGCTTAGATGGCACAGATTATTGAAGACCTTACTCTGCTGATAACAGAAACTGTTAAAATACAACACGACAAAGTCAGAGATCACTGTTAAAATACAATACAACATAGAAATATGTACACACTTTTTTTAGCACCTCTTAATCCGCCTACTGAAAAATGTTTGGCATTGCAAAGAGATTTGGTTTTCCATTCTTTAGCATTTCTTTCTGAATATGGCCTTATTGAATTCTGGATACATCCTCTTTGCAGGCTAAGAGGACCTCACTGGCTCCACTGCCCAGTCCCAGCGCTGAGAACCCCAGAAATGGACTGGTACCACTCAAATTACCCTCTGCGGAAACAAGACAGATAAGGAAGGGATGGATAGACGGGGAGAACCTCAGTTACATTTCCTTGAGTCTTTGCATACTCTCTTCTTGCCTCCTCAAAATCCATTCGAGGAGAAGGTCAGACGACAGGGATCTCTAACTCTCATCACCAAGGGTTTGAAAAGGAGCTCAGGTGTAGAGGATGGGAAGACTCAAGGAAATGTAATTGACCAGATTTACCGGGAGAAAAACGAGCAGCAGAGGTGAAGGATGGAAGAAAAGCAGAAGGAGAACAGAGAATACACTGATGGCACCAGAGCAAAAACATATCAACACTGTATGAAACAACCTTCTATTCCTTCCATTGTTTCGAAATCAGTGCACGTCACTGCACAGAGAACATCTATTTCTTTGGTACTTTGAATTATTCAATGGGTAAACCTGTTCTCCCTGACTGAAGGACTTACCTCCGTAATAATAGAGCAAGGCTAAGCCCACCGCAAGGCCGAAACAACTCAGAAAAAACAGAGGGCCTTCAGAGAGAGGGAGAAAGAGAAGAGAGTACACGTCATCTGCATGAGAGGGAACTGAACCATGTAAATGGCAAATCAGTCTCATAGCACAGAAAAAACAGACAGACAGACAGCACCAAACAGAGTGCTGTTATACAAATGGCTTCCTCAGTCTAAAGCAACCATCTCCCTCGGCTGCAATTTTTGTAATCAGATGTTTATCAGAAATTACTTACGGTACTTCATTCTGATGTTACTTTTCACCTACAATAAAAATAAGTCTTATAATAAGAATTACAGTGGCTCTTGAAAGTATTCATCCCAATTGGACTTCAATGTTTTATTGTGTTACAACATGAAATCGAAATACATTTAAATTGGAGATTTTGCAACTGATCAAGACATTCAAATGTCTATAATGTCAAAGTGAAAAATAAAATCAACAGCTTAATTACAAATATAAAACAGAAAATAACTGATTGCATAAGTATCCACCCCCTTTAGTCAATATTTGGTAGAAGCACCTTTTGCAGAGATTACAACCTTGAGTCTCTACCAGCTTTGCACATCTGGACACAGCATTTTTTGACCATTCCTTTGCTAAATTGCTCAAGATCCATCAAGTTAGATGGGGAACTTTGATGAACATCAACTTTCAAGTCTTTCGACATGTTCTTAATTGAACTGACGTCAGGGCATTGACTGGAGCCCTTCAGGATATTGACTTTTTGGGCAACGCCAGTGTGGCTTTGGCTGTATGTTTGATGTCATTATCCTGCTGGAAGAGTCTCTGGGCATACGTCAGCAGGTTTTATTCCAGGATTTATATGTACTTTTCTGGATCTATCTTCACAAGCTTTCCAGGCACTGACACAGAAGCATCCCCATAGCATGATGCTGCCAATACTGTGCTTTAAATGTTCCTTCACCTTCATGATATAGTTTTTGTTAATAATTGTACAAACCAACTGTGGGACCACTCAGATACAGGTTTATTTAACCTGAAATCATGTAAAAAACCTAAATTGCACGCAGGTACTCTCCATTCAAGTAATTTCAAGTAATTATGTGATTTCTGAAGACCATCGGCTGCACCACATCTCATTCAGGTCTGTCATAACCAATTGGGTGATTACTTATGCAATCCATTATTTTTATGTTGTATATTTGTAATTCATTTCAACAATTTGGAGACAGTTTATCACTTTGAAATGACTGACTTTTGTGTTGATAAATGGCAAAATCTCCCGATGAAGTCAATTGGAGTGCTTGATGTAACAATAAATTGTTGAAACGCCCAGGGAGGTAAATTATTTTGAGAGTTATTGTGCATTAATAAAGTTTTTTTTGGGGGGTGAATATCCCACTACTCCCATGCCACCCTTGGGGAGAGTCTCAGCTGGGGGAACAGACATTTTTATGCAGAACCTGGAGCAACTGGACGTGAACTGTCTTGATCAAACAAAATGAACTATTTTCCAGTTTGACGGCTAACAACCTTTTGGTTACTGCTCAGATGCTCTAACAGCTAGTGTGCATTCCCTTAGGGGCTGACTGACTGACTGGCTATTATGTGGCTATTATGGTAATAAGACTAGATGCAAAATACGTAGAGGGTAGAGTTACAGGGTGATAGCTGACTAAGCAGAAAAGACACTTATCCTCCCGATAAGAAGCAACAATTCCTTAAAGCGCTGATCCAATCTCATACTATGGATCTGTTAGGCAGACATTCTGAAATATCTGTGAAGTGGTTCTGACTGGTAGTGGTGTGCCGTTAGATTTACCCTGGTTGTTCAGTACATATTTGTCAATATGGCGGGTCACGGTGTTAGTCCCCACTGGGTCTGCATGCTCTAGAACAGACAGATAGATCACTGTCAGTCTCCACAGCCTCACACAGACACACGCAAAACTGTTGGAAACAGAAAAAACAACATTTACCAACAGTGAACAAGAAACCCACACAGACACCTGGTTTTAAAATGCGTCCTTTGTTGTGATTTTGCCCAGGTTGTAGCCGTTGCATCTACACATGGTAACGCAATTAATCTGTTATCCATCCACCGTGACTGGAATGTTACAGCTAACCTGTTTGGAAATTATTTGAGATATCCTTGCAAAATAATATTTATTGATTTGAGAAAAACATTGATGCTAAAAAGTTATAGCATCCCCTGTGAATTTGTCACAGAGCAGGATAGCAACTATTAATGTTTTGCCCATATGGCTCTGTCTACACTTGTAAGACATCCAGACAATTGCTCTCTGACCTCAGGTGATGATCAGCAAGATATAATCAGAATCAAATCTCACCGCGAGCCTGATATTCATCCACACGTGTCTAAAAAATGTGCACACTAAGAATGTGGATGAATATTAGGACGCGTTTTCGGATGAGGTATAAACAGGGCTCATTCTAGCCATACCTCTCCTTCGGCTGACTCTGGTAGGCAGGTTAAAATAGACCTCGTCAGCGTGGATCTGAAGCCCCCGGTAGAACTCATGACACGCCTCCTCTCCCTTCCTCTGCAGGTGCACCAGCAGCTCGGCCAATCGCACCGCAGTAGGCACGCTCAGGTTCCTGAACTGTTTAGACAACCATCCAATAACAAGTGTCCAGTTATGTCTAGTTACCCATAATGCATTTATGGATCTGTAATAAAGTCGATGTCTTGACTTGACCAGTGTTCCCTAAAATCACTAAATACAACAAATTGAATAGCAAAATAGAAAGTTTAATATGATCACATGTAGCTGGACACGTAGTGGCCTATGGAGCGGGGGTGGCCTAGGGAGAAGTGATGTTAAGCTGTGTGCACCCTCTGGTGAATCACTCAATCCCTTCAGAAGGCCTGTTTACACCTGATGCCAACATGTTTCCTCTGTTCAGATCTTGTCCCCATTCCGATAGTGCCCGTTTTCAGCTGTGCAGACGTTTTATCTACACAGTGATTTCACTGTGACCAGATCTAACAAACGTAAACGGACAAAGGATGCACGTTAGAACCAGCTAAACCCTATAAGACAAGGATGAGAGTTAGGAAAAGTTGGTAGACAGCGGAAATGAACCGTTCCAAGAAATATCCATTTGTCTTTCACTAACACAAAGTTCAGATGAGTTGAACTTTTGACGGGCTGTCAGAATCACTAGCCAATTAGAATAGAGGACACATCCACAGAACACAAACAAAACATATCTGTTTAATTTGGTTTCAGTTCTCATTAACTGGGCTACTCACCCTCTGGGCCTCCTTGTCAGTTAGGATCTGAGGATAGATCCTGTTGAGTTGCAACACCAGCCTGTCCACAAGCTCTGTGTGCATCCTTGGTTCTGAACAAAGGAACTGAGAGTCCCTCTGCAACTGCTTATGGTAGCCATCGGCCCCTGACCAGGAGGTAGGGAATACCGAAAAATAAGACAAACAGAACATATGGAATTTTAGAGCAGTTTTCAGTTTTAGGGACCAGTCTGTTGCAAACCACTGCAGTGCAAAACTGACAGGGATCATCATTCAAAAAGTATTTTTTCCATTTGTAAACTAGTTTGCAGGTCCTATTACACTGTGCATTGGAAGTGCAATTTTTTGTTTGTGGTAATATAACTATACTATAGTACTCCTAGTACCAACTTTTGACTTTTTAAAACTGTAATAAATGACAGGTTAAAAACCCCTGTTTTGTAAAAAAATAAATAAAAAATAAATAATAAATAAATATATATTTTTTCTTTTTTAAATTAAGTCAAAATGACAGAGGGCCCAAGACTCATCCTAGTGTTTCTTAATCTTGGTCCTAGTGTTTTTTAATTTTGTTTTTGCCCAGGCACTCACACCCCTGATTCAAACTAAAAGCTTGATGATAAGTTGATTACGTCAATCAGGTGTGTAGGTGTCAATTAGGTGTGTAGGTGGTAGGGCAACATTTGAAAAACGTGCATCGAATGGTAGACCTGAATACTTGGCAAGAACACCGCTTTTGATCTGGCTCGCAGACTACGGCCTACAGTGAAGGTGTTGTAAGCTATAGTCCTTCACTGAGAATTAAGAGGTTTAGTGTCCCTTTTTAGAAACATTATTAGACCTCGCTGTCACGCAAGGGGCACAGGACGTTAATAAGATGCAACTGGCAAATTAGAAACAATTTTAAATCGTATTGCCAGGCAGTGTCGCATGCATGATATACATGAAATAGAGCCCGCACACTGGTATGCTCCAACATTACCTTTATTCGTAAACAACATCTCGATCCTGCATGGGTCTACGTCTGGTTGTTGCATGCACAGCAACATGGCAATGTTTTTTTCAAACAGTGATTGCATAAGTCGTTAGGCTACCACATTGCTATATTAATGATAGCCGAAATCATACAGCTCTTGCAATTATTATAAGTATACTCCAATGTTGGTAAAATAATACAGCTAATTAGAGCCAAAACTGATTAGCTCGAGTTATTTTAGAGATAGAGGAATCAGCGGGGAGACGCTAGTGGACACCGGACGGAGCGAGAGGTCGTAGTCTCCTTTGCTGCGTACAAATCGGCCATAACAAAATCGAAAACCCCCACAAGTCTAGGCAAATTCACTAACCTGCCATGGAAGAAAACGGAGATAAGCTTCCCCTTTTCGACCAGCGACCACTTCTCAACTTCCTTGTCTGTCTACTTTGAAACTCTTCCCATGTTGACACTGACAGCACACCAGCTCAGACACCCGGGCCGCGTGGTTTGTAATGCACTAATTACTATTAATGAGTGACGTCAACCTATGAGGTCTAAAACATGCAAGAATGAGCACCAACTCTTAAGGTTCAAATGGCACCCAAAAGTACATTGAGACTGTTGGATCACTCAGAAGTGTTTCCTGATAGTTTGTTTTATTGATGGCGCATACCTTATCCGAATTCGGTGACTGAGATCAGATATGTGTCGGATAAATTCTAGGACAAATCTGCCTTATAATCGAATTCCAACCTGATGAAAGCACAGCACAGCCTACCATCACATTCAACAGGCTATATGTAAATAAAAATGCAATATAATTCCCATTACATTACATTATTTGTACCATGAAATACCAGCAAATACGTCACACAACAGGATAGGGAACTGGCCTACACATGCAATCCCTGGATCCAACCAAATAAGAAGCATCCAATCTAAAAATGAACATTGACCTAAATGATTCTTACCATGATCATCATGTCCAGATTGCATGGCTCAGAGATGCAAGCCATTCCTTCTCAGAACAGATATATTTACTGTGCACATGTTTACTACTATATATTTCTACAAGGAACAATGTGCAAGCAACAAAATAAGTGATTCATATGGAATAAGGACTACCCTTCCTTCTAAGTACAACTCATCATAGAGCAGGATCTGAGTTTAAGGCACATATCTGATGCAACCTAGAAATGCTGCCTTGTCACTGAACGTTCTCCCAGAGGTCAATGTCAGTGTACATAATACCTATACATTGAAGTCATTAAGCACAGGGGTTCCCAAAAATGTTTTGCTTTGTAACTCATCAATTGAAGTGTCTTTTGAGTCACGTCAAACCATAAGGTCTTGTATTAAGCATACATGACCAAAGAATAAGTTAAAAAAAGATCCTCAAGACATTTAACTGAATGTAGATTTGGATATGGTTTCTTGCGACCAATTAAAAAATATTGATTGCATACCAGAAACAAACATTCATAACAGAGCATTAATGGAAAAACATTTAAAAGGTTAATACGGTAGTATGCAAAACATGAGTGCCTGATTGTCCAGATTTTATATTAGGTGATTTTAAGTTCTCAAAGATTATATACATTTATATAGAAAAATATTTAAGTTTATACTCTCATAGTTTCCCATCTCAAAAATGTATTTATATATAGATATCCATAACATAAAAAGACAAATGGTAATGAAACACATCAGGACAATTCCTGGTCACAACCCACAGTTTGGGAACCCCTGATTCAAAATATGCTCTTATTTAGAGCAGCTTACACTAGAGAGTGTATTTTTCATTCTTTTTTTACTGGTCCCCAACTGACCGCCCCAGTGCCACAAATGTCGATTACATCCAACTGGCAACTGAATCTGCCGATAATGGCAAAGGCTCAGTCACTATTAAGGTGAACGTCCATCTCCCCAATTGGATATTGATTACAGTTTCTTGGTCCATTATCGTTTATCCACATCCCCTGTGGTCTACACCCAGTCATGATCACTTCCTGGTTGTGGTGACATCAGACAGATATAACCTGTATGGGGTGCTCCTGGTCATAGTAAGGTTGAGGACACATCCCGTAGTCCTTCTCTGGGAGTGGAGTGCTCATCACAGAAAGGCAGCCCTTCTGTCCCCCATTGTGCCAGGTCAGGCCTGAGGCTGGGGGTACCTCTGGGTTCTGGGCCAGGCACGCGGTCTGAGGTACACCTGGATACAGTGGCTCTATGGAGTTTGGAAGTAGGCCTGGATTGTGCATGAGACCTGAGTTATGGTGGAGTCCTTGGTTGTGCAAGTGGAGGGGCTGGTTATAGCCTCTGCAGGGGAGAAGAGCTGAGTTGAGGGCCGAGCAGAAGCCTGGTGCCGGGACTGGACTGCTCACGGAATGGATACCCCTGTGGAGAAGACGGAGACAGTGAGCCTTGAATGTGACACGCATGCACGCATGCACACGCGCACACACACAGTCTTCACCAGTTGGGTATCCTGTGGTCAATCGATGAAAGGTCGTGGTTGTCCCATGCTGATAGTGTCTTCATCTGGTTGGTGGTGTTGTTATTATTGTTCCTGCCCTTGTGCCCATAGCGAGAGGCCCTGTTTCCCTCCTGCTCCACTTGCTCCAGCTGGTGCCACAGATCCGTATCCCTGGCAACGCAAAGAAGAAAAGCCACTATTGTACTGCATCAATAGCTACTGTACATCTCAATGTCCTTATTATTTCTAATAGGGCACTACTTCTCTCTCACCTCCTAGCAACTCTCTCTCTTTCTCTCTCCTCTTTTCCTCCACCTCCCCTCTCATGTCCTAACAGCTCTCTCTCTTTGCCTTAGTTGTTCACGTGGATGCCCATTAGCTGATGCCATGGCAACAGCTAGTCTTCATGGGGTTAACTCATTTGTCTTCTCTTTACTGTATGTCTGTCTCTTCTCCCTTCCACCTCTTCTCTCGCCTCTCCTTCCCCTGCACCCCCCCACCCCTCCCTGTGTCTAACCACGGTGTGGACACCGGGAACCCAGATAAAAAAAAAGGCAAAGCCACTCTCTCTCCTCTCACCTCTTGTCCTTCTTCCTCTCTCCTTCCTTGACACAGTCAAGCAGGCAGCAGGTGAGGAAGGCCATGGACAACAGGAGGATGATGGCACAGCTGATGATGGAGGCCATCACGGCCACGCGGAACCCAAAGTCCTCAGACAGAGATACCGCTAGCAGGGCAAAGATTACAAACCACTCATTCACTCCACAGACAACAAGCAAGAGATGTACAACAACAACAAACTCTCCTGAGTGATGTAAGTATAACATGTTGGAATGCCTTAAGGTTATAACCCGGTACCTAAACTCTAACATGGACATCTACACGACAATGGCCATCTGATCAGTGTGCTGAAAAAAACAAACAATCTCCAATATTTCTCTATACCAGTTCTTCATAATAACAAAGAGACTGACAGGCGCTACTCTGGGGGAGTTTGCAATCCATGCACTTTTTCAATGTATTTTGAATCTCTCCCCTACACACACTCACATGCACACACACACTTTCCTAAGAGGACAACTTTCATTTCTACAATAGAGCAGAGTGTGACTCATAAATAATGTATGGCTGATGTGACGGCTGTCTTTACACGCTTTCAGCCGTTGATTGGCCAGCTGCAGGGCTGACACAATACAGACGGAAGGGGCTGGGCGACTGACAAACCTCGCAGTCTCTCATTTGGACTTCTGTTCCTCATCAAATACAAATACGCTTACATAAGCGGCTTAGAAATATGAAAAGGACGTCCATGAATATTTCAAGAGCGTACAGGCACCGCGGCCGATGCCGAATGCTTTGATTGCTGGCTGTGGCCGTGTTATTTTCTAGCAGGCGTCTTAAGACACCTACGAGGAAAAGGCTGTCACGGGGCAACATGCGCGGGTGAAGGTCTTCTCTGTGTTATGAGACATACGTTTACACCAGGGGGAGCCTCCTGACCAGTGGGTGGTGTTGCTGCCCCAGACACAGGACACGGCGTAAGACCCAACCAGGCGGTGTCTGGGCGGGCACTGCAGGGTGATCACCGTGCCCACCTCAGTGCCATTCCCCTGAACGATCTTCTGGGTGCCCAGCGCCGGCAGGGGCATGGGTTTGCACTGGCCTGGAAGGAGAGAAGACAATTGGGGACAATGTCAGTGCAGAACCAGAACTGTAGAACAGCTACAGCAGAACCGTCAGATGAGAGGGCGCCTAAGGTAACCGTGTTACACAGAACGCCGCGTCACAGCATACCACGCATAAGAGCGCCATATGGGCCACTCGGCGTCACGTGACAAGGACACACCCCATCTGCAGACCTGCCCTTTGTAGCTAATGCTGACTGTCGAAGTAGCAAACATGATAAATCATTAAACAAAAGGCCTGCAAGCCTGGCAGAAATGCAGGCGTCATCTGGGGCCATGTTAAAACGCTGGTTATCAGACTTTGCACCATTCCGAGTAAAAAGTGTCCCTGTTTTACACACTGAACCATGACCCTTCCAGGTATGTCGCTGCTCTGAATATACGCAAGTGTATTTCAAAAGGGCTCGAAACCAAGCTGACTTGACAGAGCTGACTGGAGCTTCCACTTTCAGAATGAAACAAATCAGGTCTGTCACTTCCTGTGGAAGTGTGTTTGAGCAGTTTATTGTTCTTACAAATTGATGCAGTGTGTTTTGACTCCACAAGAGGTCCTACATGTTCAAGAAATTATTGGATTTCAAATGAAGTCCGAACTCATTTTCAGTAGTGTCTGAAAGAGAAACCAAGTTGTTTTATATAAGATAGTGTTAGTAAATTCAAAAACTTTTCAGTCTCATCAAAAGTATTCCTTTGACGAATGGGAGGGAAATGGATGGAAAAGGGTTAGGAACGTCAGCCAGAAAGAGTTATGATTGACTGAGTAAGGGGGTAAGCTAATTCATAAACCATGATGTCTGCAGGGTAGGCAGGCAGCTCTCTCCTGCTGTCTGTGACTCATAATAGATTTCTGATCAAAGAAATGTATTTTCTCTCAGTTGGACAGGGTTGAGCTAGCAGAGGACGTTATTTTGCTGAGTAGGACTGAGCAGATCCACAGAAAACACAATTTTACTGCTAAATGTTTGGTACCTAAGGTCTTCCTTGAGAATCGCATGGCAACCCAACACAATTGTATCTGTGTTTGTGTGTGGGTGTGTTTTAAGCATGGCAGCAGCCTTGCAAAATTAGTTTGTGAAAAACTCAGAAACCTGCTTGTCTGAAAGCCACCTGCAGCTCACACAATGACAAATCTCTCACTTCCCGTTTCCAATGCCATAACACAATGCAGGCATTCTACCATACACACTCTCACATAGCCTGCAATATTTGATTAATTTTAAGCATTTATCATTGGATACTTTTTTTTAAAGAAGTAATCTTGCAATTCGTTGAGTACAGTTAGGCTTACATTATGTACCTTTTGTTATGGTCATGGAATGTATTTTCTCCCAAAAAGTGCATGTTAGTACGTCTAGTCTGTGATGCACACAGAATGCAATTGAAATGCCCTCTTCAAATATATTAATTCATAAAGCTTTCCATAAGACAGTAGCCTAATTGCTATAAATGTATACCAACATTGGATAGATATTGAAGCTCGCTTACCTGTATTATTGTGGCCACGGTTTCCATTTTGGATTGAATAAATAGTTCTGGAACCATCAACCACCGAAGCCGTAACCGTTGACATGTTGGCGATGATCTACCCAACCGTCGAAAACTCCTCCTGGACGCGCGTAAAAACAATAAGGAGACCCACTCGAGGACGCTCCGGTAGCCTGCAGCTAGAGATTTGGTTCGTGCTCAGTCTCACCTGCTGTGTGTGCACGCGTTGGTTCTTTCCGTCTGTCTCCAGCACAGATGTGCTGGCATTCACTTGGCTTGTCTCGCTTCGATCTCAGAACGCACTGACGGTTTCTGACCCGAGCGAAATCCGTCCCGTGTCTGAGAGATTTTGCCAGACTAATCGTGTGTATTTTAGGATGTCACTTAGATCATTGATGTCACGGTAACATACTTGTAGTCATGGCGCGCCGAAGGTTGTCTGTAGGCTAGTTCCTCCTTTCAAGTTCACTGTCATTGGTTTGTAGGCTGGAGGTGATTCTCTTACTTTAGCCTACCGCGCCTTTGGCGACCTACTTCTGCAAACGTCAGAGTCAGACTAATATGACAAAGGTACGATAAACTTAATAGAACTAGGCAAGTGCATGTACAGCTGAGCTCAAAAGTTTGCTTACCCTTGGAGAATTGATAATATATGTACCATTTGTAAAGAAAACATGAGTGTGCAGGCAAAATACATGTCTTTTATTTCTTATGGGATTCACATTCAACTGTAGGTCATAACAGAATGGCACAATCATAAAACAAAACATGGCAACAAAGAAAAACATGGCAACAAAGAAACATTAACTGACCCCTGTTCAAAAGTCTGCATACCCTTAGTTCTTAATACTAAGTATTGCCGCCTTTAGCATCAATGACAGCGTGCAGTCTTTTGTAATAGTTGTCTATGAGGCCCCAAATTCTTGCAGGTGGTATAGCTGCCCATCCGTCTTGGCAAAATGCCTCCAGGTCATGCAAAGTCATTGGTCGTCTTGCATGAACCCTACATTTGAGATCTCCCCAGAGTGGCTTGATGATATTAAGGTCAGAAGGCTGTGATGGCCACTCCAGAACCTTCACCTTTTTCTGCTGTAACCACTGGAGGGTCAAATTGGCCTTGTGCTTAGGGTCATTTTCGTGCTGGAAAGTCCAAGAGCATCCCATGCGCAGCTTTCATACAGAAAAATGCAAATTGTCTGGCAAAATGCAAATTGTCATCTTGCCATCAATTTTCAAGATTCCCTGTGCATTTAGAGCTCACCCCCCCCCCCCCCCCCCCAAAACATCAGTGAGCCACCACGACGCTTCACAGTGGGGATGGTATTCTGTTCACTATAGGCCTTGTTGACCCCTCTCCAAACATAGCGCTTATGGTTGTGACCATAAAGCTCTGTTTTGGTCTCATCGCTCCATATGATGAGAGTGATGAGACTCCACTCATATATCGTTGCTAATTGTGTGCCAGAAGCTGTGAGGCGTATCAAGGTGTTGTTGGGCATATTGTAACCAGGCTTTTTTGTGGCATTGGCGCAATTTTTTCAATAATCGTCATATTGTGCTCCTTGAAACAACCACACTGTCTTTTTCCAGAGCAGGCTGTATTTCTCCTGAGGTTACCTATGGGTTTTTCTTTGTATCCCGAACAATTCTTTTGGCAGTTTTGGCTGAAAATTTTCTTGGTCTACCTGACCTTGGCTTGGGTATCAAGAGATCCCTGAATTTTCCACTTCTTAATAAGTGATTGAACAGTACTGACTGGCATTTGCAAGGCTTTGGATATCTTTTTATATCCTTCTCCATCTTTAAAAAGTTCCATTGCCTTGTTACACAAGTCTTTTTACAGTTCTTTTCTGCTCCCCATGGCTCAGTATCTAGCCTGCTTAGTGCATCAACATGAGAGCTAACAAACTCATTGACTATTTATACACAGACACTAATTGCAATTTAAAAAGCCACAGGTGTGGTAAATTCACATTTAATTGCCATTTTCACCTGTGTGTGTCAACTTGTGTGTCTGTAACAAGGCCAAACATTCAAGGGTATGTAAACTTTTGATCAGGGCCATTTGGGTAAGTTCTGTTATCATTATGATTTAAAAAGGACGCAAACAGCTACAGGATGATAAATGGCTTTATATGATCACTATCCTTTATTAAAAGACAGCTTTTTTGCATGATTAGTCATATTTTCAAAATCAATGCCAAAATTTCACAATTTCTGCCGGGGTATTCAAACTTATGAGCATAACTGTATAACCAGTAATTTTATATATTATCTTTAGCAAATGTATATACTGCACCTTTTTCTTTCCTTTCCAAAAAAGTTGAAAAGGATAGTTTTGAGTGAGGAACAGAAGCGTTCAATTTGCAGTGGTCTCTTAATTTTAACCCTTCTGTTGCTCACTCAAAACCTTCCTTTTTGACTTTTTTGGAAAGGAAAATGTGCAGTCTCTTAATTTTTTCTTCTCTTTACTGTATGTATATATATATATATATATATATATATATATATATATATATATATATATATATATA
>JACXGI010010583.1:0-27245 GCA_016801175.1 Esox masquinongy
TGTGTGTGTGTGTGTGTGTGTGTGTGTGTGTGTGTGTGTGTGTGTGTGTGTGTGTGTGTGTGTGTGTGCACGTCATATATCCCTGCTAGGATTTTAAATCAAAGATGTTACCTCATGGAGACATTGCTCCGGTCCCCATGAGGAAAAAGGCAATTTTCGGCTTAGTGTTAGGTTGAGTTCAGACATAGGGTCTGGGGTTAGGTAAATAGAATTTTAAACGAGAGTAATGTTTGGCGTCCCCACAAGGATTGTTAAACGTGAATGGATGTGTCTTTATCTGCTGGAGGATCAGTATCTAAGCTGAGGCAGGCAGACACACCACCAGTGGGATTTGGGGGGGATGGGTCCCAGGAGAGAGAGAAGATCAGGTGGGCTTCGCTTGCCTTAGTCCCCTCTCATACCTTACAGGGTGTGTTGTGTTCCCAATCCCTCAACAATCTTTTGCATCAAAATCATATCCAAATGGCGCACTGTTTCATATCCACAGTGTGCTTCTTTTAGACCAGGGCCCCTAGTGTTCTGGTCAAAAGTAGGGCACTACTTAGAAAATAGGGGCCCTTTATGGATCAACCTTCCTTCACCGGCTAGCTCGTCACGCCAGATGAAATGTGAGCTGTCGAATCCCCGGCCATCTCCAGCTGAGAGGAGAGCCACGGGGGTCTACGCAGAGCGTTTCATGCTTCCGTTTGATGCTAAAGCGCCACAATTGATCTCAACTCTTCCTCGCTTCAGAAGCGTTATGTGTCTCTCTGGGCTCTTTGGTTTTGACAATATAAGAATATACTATAGTATATTGGGCTGGAATGAACTGATTGAGCGTCATGCGATGGGTTCACTGTGGTGTGTGGTAATGGCCTGTGGTACTCAATTTTACCTCCTCTTCAATGTCTCCATCATTAGCTGAAGGAAAATGTGATAGTCAAGGCATCAAAGCTGGTTGATGGTTTTGTACCTAGAGACTGGAGATGAACAACAAAACGAGGTCTTTAACTGCTCTGAAAGAAGAAGTGATAGATTCACTCAACAGATAAATCAACACACTTCATGGTCCATCTTTCCTTTCTACCCTTTTCTTCTCTTTCCCTCCTCTTCGACCCTTCCTCTTTCGCTCCTTCTTGCTTTCTCTCCTCTCTTTCTGTCTTTCTATCCTTCCCTCTTTCTCAACTCTCCACTCCTCTCCTTTCTTCTTTCTCTCTTTCTCTTTCCTTCTTGCTTTCACCCCTCTCAATCCCCTCATTCTCTCATTCGTTCTTTTCTTCTTGCTTTCTGTCATTCTCTCGTCTGTTTTTTGTCTCCTCGTCTCTATCCACCTCGCAGAGTGTCCCTACCAGAGGAGCCTCCCAGTGCCCCCCCTCAGAACGTTATCGCCAGTGGCCGCACCAACCAGTCCATTATGATCCAGTGGCAACCCCCACCGGAGAGTCACCAGAACGGGGTCCTCAGAGGCTACAGCGTCCGGTGAGAAGTTCGGAACCACCGCCGGGTTTGAAACCTTCTCTGGGTTTAATGTGTAGTCCCTCTGCTGTGCCCTTCCGCTGGTCAATCAACAAGGACACACTCAGTCTTCAGTAACACCGTGTCATGGTGTGGAGCCAAATGAGCAGGCAGGCTTTATGTAGATATTCCAGTCTGTTAGAGTTAGAGACAATGTCGCAATAATTCCTTTCTTTCTCTGAAGTGCTGTAGACTAGTGCTCTGTCTCCCCCTGCTGTCGATAAAATGTACTGTAGCTCCTGGCCAGACCACACTCTGGCGGTGTCTCAGGTAACTCAGTACTATGTGTTAAGTAAACTTGCAAGAGCCAGAACAGCTAATCAGTGCCGAAGCCAATCTGCTGTTTTTGTTCTGTGAGACGCCTTGATCCTCTAGACAGGATGCTGGTCTCTCAACGCTAGGCTGTTGCGTGTCGCAGGTACCATGATTAGATTAGATTCAACTTTATTGTCATTGAACAAGTACAAGTACAGTACAGCGAAATGCAGTTAGTGTCTAACCAGAAGTGCAAATAGAAGAGGGCAGAAAATGTACAAGTATTACGTATAATGTATGTTACAGATGTGACATACAGATGTGCAATGTATAGATGTGCAATGAAGGCAAATGCAGTAGAAATGGCAATTCTAAATGTGCAATGAAGGCAAATAGGGCAGAAAATGTACATGTATTAAGTATAATGTATACAGAAAGAACAGAAATTAGAGTATTTTTTCTCCCACCAGAATCAGTTTGTGCTAAATGTTCTGCATCATGTTTGGCCAGGCAGCTACAATGGACTCAGATTAGCCTGTGCTGTTTCTTAGGTACCGGTTGACGGGTCTTCCCGTAGACTACCAGAGCAAGAACATCTCCAAACCTGATGTGACCAACCTTCTGCTGGAAGACCTCATCATCTGGACAAACTATGAAATTGAGGTGGCAGCTTACAACGGGGCGGGGCTAGGAACCTTCAGCCACAAAGTCACTGAGTGGACCCTGCAGGGAGGTGAGGCGCTCAGGACATTGGCTCATTTGGTTGTCTAAATCAAGTAAACAGTTAATGTTAGGGGTCTCATATAGAGTCAGATATACAGTATTATCGAATTACACAGAAAGGGGATGGGCATGATTTTACATCAAGAACTTGTCAAGTCGGCCGGCCTATCCATACATATTTCGGATAATATATGATGTTCAATAGAGATATAAATCACTGGATTAATAATGTAAATGGCAGGGCAATCAGTACTACTCTGGCACGAAAACCTTGAGTGAGCACCTGTGCCTGGTACCGACGTCTTACTGAAACCATTGATTGCTTTGGGATTACAACTGTGCGTTCCTACGAAATACTGTAAATGACCTTACACAACCTTAGCAGTAGATAACAATTTTAGTTGTAAAATAAAAGCCGCAAGGCTGTTCTAATGAGTCCTGAGCCTTGGGAAAGAAGAAAAAAAAATGAAGAAGTTAATATCTGACCTGTAAAAACTGTGTCTGGGAGAAAGCATAGGCCAGTAGACAGTTACTGCACATTCTCTCAGCCAAGGTTGTCCGATTGAAAGGTGTTTTGTCATTTTATTTGGTTCTCTACATCCCTGTCACACTGCTCCATTTTAATGTGTTTTACTCTCCTTCAGTACCTACTGTCGCCCCCGGTAATGTTCAGGCGGAGGCTGTGAACTCCACCACCATTCGTATCTCTTGGACCGCCCCCAATCCTCAGTTCATCAACGGGATCAACCAGGGATACAAGGTGAGCAGCGGTACCATCTACCAGGTGACAGGCTACGGCTTGCAAGGTCGACGACGCCGCGCCCTGTCGCTACGGGTGAGCTGAGGGATCGATGGTGATCGAGCTGCTAGTAACTCCGTCGGAGCCATCGAGCTGGAGCCTGTTTTCGTAGCGGCTCCATGTAGAAGCCCACCGTCTGGAAGGAATGCTGGTCGGTGATGGGCCCTTAGACTAGTATGAGGCTGGTACATACTTCAGGGTCATAGTGACAAAAAACAAACCGCGGGTAGACATACTGTTTGTGCTGTTTATGACTATTGTGAAAGACGGCTTGCAATTAGTTGTTTGTTTCTATGACCTTCGTAGATCTTCGTGTGCTGTAGCAGCATTGTGACTGAATCTGGAAGTCTGCTGCTCGTATCTCTCCGACTCACACTGTCGAGGACGCTTTTTTTAACGCAATCTCTCATTAGAGATGCACTCGATAGGATTGGAATGAGATGTAGGGAGAATCACTGCTTCGAATCAACCGTGTTAGAACTCCATTCTGTGGTGAGGCTGTGTGATGTGATGACACTGCATTTCTTCCAGGAGAATTAATGAGAATGACTCCGGCCAGACTTAGCAGGACATCTCAGGGGTCACCATTAAACTCACTATTAAAGTCTGTCTCTGACTGCAAGGCCGTCTCTCCAGAGAGTATACAGTGGAGGATGGAGAGGGGCGGAGAGAAGAGAGAGGTCATAGGGGACATCCATTGATTCTACATTCAGCTCACACGCACGCTCAGCTGCTTGCTAGCTCCACACACCCTTTCCCAGAGACAAACATTACTTACATCCCGGGAACCAAGCTAGATACAGACTCATAACATTGCCCAAGGGTATTTATTATGGAAACAGTGAATTTGCCTAGCAGTACATTAACGCTCAGTTAATGTGTGTGTGAAACCCCTCTACATTACACTTTTACACCCCAGCTAAAGTCATTTTTTTTTTCTCCTTTTTCTCTCCATGGTCTCGTTCCAGCATTGCCTTCCAGAGCTCACTTCAGTGGCAGAACACGTTCAGTGGTGCTAGCCATTCATATGACAGTTATGATGCCAAATAGTACCCCAGAGTAGTTCAGCAGCTTAGGAGAGGGAGGAGAGTTGGTTTAAACCAAATGTGATAATGATTAGATTTGGAGAGTTACCGTTCTATTTAAATACAGGTTGTGGGGAAAATATAGGGTGGATAGAAGCCTGGCGTATTGACTGGTGCAGTCTGGTTCCCATCCGTCCTAAACTACGAGGGTAAATGTCTGGCCTGCTCCTGTAGTTATACTTTTTCCATTTTAATTTATTTTTTATGCCTCGCCCTTTTCCAATGATTACGCTAGCTGTTAGCATGGGAGCCAGGTCAGGAAGAAGAGGTCACCGTGGTTACGGTGAGACCTAACTTCCAGGACAGCGTGCATCTGGGCTACGTGACAGGGCTGAAGAAGTTCACGGAGTACTACACCTCCGTGTTGTGTTTCACTACGCCGGGCGACGGACCCCGCAGCCCCCCGAAAGGCCTGAGGACACACGAGGACAGTGAGTTTGACTAAGTCTCTCTAAACACACACAATAACACAAATGGACTCACTCTCTCTCTCACACAAACACACACACACACACACACACACACACACACACACTGTTGAATGGACATGACCAATCACAGTGAAACAAGCCCATTGGGTCAAATATATTATTCATGCACAGACTAACAGCCTTGTTCTGCATATGTCCTCATCATTACGAAGGCCACATTTGGGTTTCAGCACAGATTCCCACATAATTGGACATATAATCAAAGGAATTGGTTGGCCATACTGTGTTAGGCATTAAGTCATTTGAAATGTAAAAGGCTCATTTTGATAATTTGTTTCGGCTATCAAGCTGTAATTACTTCACGAAGTTCCATGTAAGAGCAGACATATTAAAGAAATTTAATTATATCTAATAAACACTGTTACATCGTATATTCAGTTTGATATATTAAATTACATATAATGTAGTTGTCAATGCCATTGACATCCATGGGATCTATTGTGTGATAATTCTCCTAACAGTTATGACGGTACTGTTCCTCTCTAGCTCCCGGGGCCGTGGGTCACCTGAGCTTCACAGAGATCTTGGACACGTCTCTCAAAGTGAGCTGGAGAGAACCTGGTGAAAAGAATGGAGTCCTCACAGGTACACTACACCTTTACATGCTAGGGACCACACCAAAACATGCTAAATACCACACCATTACATGCTAGGGAGATTAACATCTGCTGGGTTTTTTTTCCTATTTTGGACACCAAATGAATGGTGTAATAGATTTTTCTGTGTGGTACTGTAAATGTATAAAAACCCAAATATGAGCTAGTTTTGGTATTACAAATTAGGTCTAAATGAAAAAGAATGGCATCACTCCCACAGTATCCCTGTCTGTTTAGGTTTCAGCTTGTTTTTGTTACAAGTACAGTATCTGTATGTGGTTGACTCCTGGTGTTCCAGGGTATCGTATCTCATGGGAGGAGTTTAACCGCACAAACACACGGGTGACCCACTACCTCCCCAATGTGACTTTGGAGTACCGGGTCACCGGACTGACCGCACTCACCACCTATACAATCGAAGTGGCCGGCATGACTTCGAAGGGTCAGGGACAGCTGTCCTCCTCCACCATCTCTTCAGGAGTTCCTCCAGGTCAGTAACCCCCCCCACCCCCACCCCCACCCTGCCAACCCTACACCTACGCCAAATCATTGATCCCAGCCCGGGGACGTCTGGAGTCCATACTGTACGCGGCCAGGCCAGGCCAGGGGGTGTGCATATCTCCATTAGGGCAAAGCAATTAGAATGAGTTTAGAATTCATTTCACCCAGAAACCACACTGGAGGTATGACCCCCTCAAGAGCGTTTAGGGTAATTTCACGTTACGACTTCCTATTAACACACGTTACAGTACAATACCCCCATTCAATCATTTTAGCGTCAGTGTCTCCCCAGTCATTCTACAGTATGTTTTTCAGAGCTGTCAAATAAAAAGAGCCGTTCTATCACGGGCTGCAGTGAATACGGTACAGAGCTGCGGTTATGGTTCCCAGAATGGTGATTACTTCAACTCTTTTACTGGATTAGGCTTTAGCGCTACGCCTCCAGCCTGGGTCTCCCGCTTTCTTTCCTGCTGTGTGTTTGTGTGCTTTTGTCTGCATAACCAGTCATGCTAATGATTTAGAGCTGCTGATGTTACCATTCTTGATACGTAGCCTGTAGTCCAGGGTTGGCAACTCCATTCAGCTGCAGGGCCATTTTTGTCAGGGTTAATGGTCAGGGGGTGGAACATAATTAAGTATGTTTGTGTAAATATATTATGTTCACTGTACGTTGACCTCAAGTAAGACCAAAAAGGGATTGTATTTGATAATAAAAATGAATTTATGAACACGCTACAGTGTTTTAGAGAAATACAAAACCTGTACTCTGTCACAATAGCACTGATGTCTCCCCCAGTCATTCTACAGTATGTTTTTCAGAGCTGTCAAATAAAAAGAGCCATTCTATCACGGGCTGCTGTGAAAACGCTACAGAGCTGTGATTATGGTTCCCAGAATACTGATTACTTTAAATCTTTTACTGGATTAGGCTATAGAGCTGTGCCTCCAGCCTGTGCCCCCCCCCCCCACCCTCCATAAATAACCAATCCTTCTAATGAATCAAAGGCGCTGATTTCACCATTCTAGACAGTCCCTATATAGTACAGTCTAGGATTGATTTAGCTCTGGGCTTAATTTTGGTTGCGTGGATGGTCACCACATAATGACAGCAACAATCAAATACGTTATATGTTGATAATATTGAGACATTACTTTTACGTAATTTCTCATTATTCTAAGCAGTTTTTGTGTCCATAGTGCTCTGGTTGAATTAGATGCACCTTATAGGCGATAGGTTGCCTTTCAGGATTCAGCCTTGTAACACTAGTGCTGCCTTAGTGCATTGTTGAGGTGTTGCTCTCCTGTGAAGTGTCTATGTATTGTGGGTTGCTATGACATTAGGACATTCATTAAATTGACTGTTCTTGACAGTTTCCTGGTTATTAACCATACTGTGTCCCATAGCAAGTCTATTTAAAAATAATGTCAACTAGCAATATTAATGTTCCTGTATGAGAGGCCATTTCCGTAGTAAAAGCCAAATGAGCACACCTTTTGAAGGTTACGGGGACACATCCAGTTTGGTTCGAAATGAAAGCTAAGTATCCTTACTTTTTGTATGCAGATGTGAGTGTACTTTCTGTATGTTATCCGTTACAGTTTTGTTTCTGTCCAAAATTATAATCCTTTACATACCTTTTTTCCTGACGCAGAGGGGCATTGTTTAAATTCAGTCGGTTTCAGCTTTTTAGATGAGAAGGGAACCAGCACATATATGCCGCTGTCAATGCAGTCACTTAGTCTGCTTTTCTTTCATCACTGTTCTCGACTGTGAGGCGCGATACCCTTTGACATGCGATGTCTGTCCATTATAGTCAGTCACAATGATGATGGCAATGCTACTCTTCATGTGGGTGAATCTTTGCCATATTCAGCTTTTTTCCCCACTCAGATTTTCAGAACCACCTGCAAACGTATGCCCTAAAAGGTGAGATAAAATGTAATTTACTCATATGGCTGTCTCTATGTGAGGCCTTTTGACTAGATTCACATTTGGTTCTGCTACCTGATCTGAAAGGTTTTTGTTTTAATCCCCTGAGAGTTTGAGTGAAGTGGGTCCTTCATGTGAGCGAGATAACTCAAAAGCATTGGCTCGTCTCCAGTGCAGTATCCATTTTAGACCACAAGGGTCCACTGTCACACAGTGATATTTTCCTGTAGACATCTTTTAAATCACGTTGAAGCACACGCAGAGAACTGACATTATTGACTAAATATTGCTGTTGATACTTTTTATTCAGAATTGAAGAACCACCTATTTAGCTTTAACACGAGCATAGCTCAGAAATATAAGTTTCTGATTAGGCAAAGAGACTGTATAGCACCTGCTACTGAAATAGTTGTTCTGGTTTAAATGGAGTAGGTAGTATGTGCTTGCCCTTTCTGTCTGCCATTAATGCACATTGTGGGTGAATGAAGATTGCATTGGCTGGGTATCTTAATACTGAGTGGATTCCAATAGGAATTATAAGTCACTTTGCAATCCAGAAGAATGTGATGCGCAAGGCCTATATTACAACAAATTCCTGACATTTTGTATAGGTTTATTAGTAAAGTCATTTAGGTACTGGCTTGTTGAACGCCAAGAGAAAGAATCCAACAACCATGTCTCTGTCACTAACAAGTACAGTCATCGGTGGTAACTTTACTATTCACTCTGAAAAAAATGAAAGGCACCCTGGGAAATATGCAAATTAGGCATTACACAGTTCAGTATTAAAGCAACCCCTGAGTGTTGGCTGGCAACAGTGAAGAGTGTCATTGATGAACACTGAGTTTGAAGGACACAACTCTGCTTAGGTGTGGAATTCCAATTTTTTAACATCTGTTCTCGTCGCTCCTCTGTAGAGCTGCCTGGACCTCCAACCAACCTGGCCATCTCCAACATCGGTCCTCGATCTGTAACTCTCCAGTTCAAACCCGGCTACGATGGAAAGACCTCCATTTCTCGCTGGCAGGTCGAGGCCCAGGTAAGGAGACCTTTTACCCAGAGAGAAGAGCTGATCTTGGTCATAATATATGTTACTGCTCCCTGTTACTGTCGTCTGCTCCGGTGTTATAACCGGCAACCTCTAAAATACTCTCTAATACCTCTGAAATGCCTCTAAAATACCTCTAAAATACTTT
Source organism: Esox masquinongy (assembly GCA_016801175.1). Lineage (NCBI taxonomy): Eukaryota > Metazoa > Chordata > Actinopteri > Esociformes > Esocidae > Esox > Esox masquinongy. The sequence continues at coordinate 9,071 of JACXGI010010583.1, forward strand.
CTAATACCTCTGTAATACCTCTAAAATACCTCTAAAATAACTCTAAAATAGTCTCTAACAAGCCGGCGGTCTGTTATGTGCTGTTGTTGTGTGAAGGTCAGTGTCATAGGAGACATTGAGGACTGGGTGACAGTACACCAGTTGCCCAACGAGCCTGATGCCCGCTCCCTGGAAGTGCCAGGCCTCAATCCATACACCTTCTACAGGTACTGTCACAAACCCATCTGGTACACTTTAGTCCTGCTGTTATTACTGGTCTTACTCAACCCATTCAGAAATTCAACCCTACACCATCTCCAGGTTAGCTCCATGTCCATGTTTTCCTGTTTCCTGTTGACTCCAGGAAGTGTAGCTGCCGCTCCGTCGGGAGCCAATGGGGAACTCCGATAAATAAACAAATCAATAAAACAATAGTGCTGACCAGCGCCCGGGCCTTCTGGGGACCCCTCCCCTGACCGCTTGTCTTTTGTTTCCTCCCTGTAGGTTCAGGATGCGTCAGGTTAACATCGTGGGCACCAGTCCCCCCAGTCAGCCGTCCAGGAAGATCCAGACCCTGCAGGCCCCTCCGGACATGTCCCCCGCCAACGTCACCCTCCGCACGGCCAGCGAGACCAGCCTGTGGCTCCGATGGGTGGTAGGCATCGTCGGACGTTACCACGTTCCAGCTTTATTTGAGGCTTGACGGCTTGTCTCTTGCGCGCTCACAGCCGTGGAAGGATGCTCTCGTTCATCTCTCATTTTCTGTGCATTTTTGTTTCTCTCCCTCTCTCCCGCTTCTCCTCTGTCTGCCCCCCCCCAGCCTCTTCCGGAGTGGGAGTACAACGGCAACCCGGAGCTGGTGGGATACCGGGTCCAGTACTCCCGTACCGGCTCGCAGGGCAGGGGGCTGACTCATGTGATCGCCGACCGGCTGGAGAGGGAGTTCACCATCGAGGACCTGGAGGAGTGGACAGAATACGAGGTCAAGGTTCAGGCCCTTAACGGCATTGGCGCCGGGCCCTGGGGTCAACCAGTCAGAGGGCGGACCAGGGAGTCTGGTGAGGTCCCACTTCACACGTCTGAGAGATCAACTCCTATCTCTCAGATCAACTCCTGCATCTCCTTTAATACAGCGGTCCGCCTTAACCAGGGCCCATGGGGAATAGGGTAGCGTTTCGGATGCCATTCGAAGGACGTTGTTCCCAACCATACGGCAGCCGCCTCGTCTACCCGCACTGCTCACCCTTAGCTGTGTCGTGTGTCAGCAAGATGTTAGCGGATTTTGGGGATAGGCTGTCTTCAAACTAGCTTCCGTTTCCCTGATTATAGGACGCGGGGGCTCTGCTCAGGCTTTTGTTTAAGGCATTCTATAGGTTATTAGACCCAGTCGGTCGACAGTACCTGACTCTCAGACGCACCCGCCATGTGTGGGCATGGCCTCCAGACATCCTGCAGACGACTTCTTTTATCTACCCACGCTTATGTTATGGAGGCCAGGGGTGTTTTATTCTTCCTGCCTCACAAAGCCATATGAAACGGAGACCAACCTGTCTGCCTTCCTGCTGTTCCTCCACAGTCTTTCCTTTGCTCCCTCTCTCTCTCTTTTTGTTGATCTCTCCTTTTCTTTCTTTTTTTCTCTCCCTTTCTCCCTCTTTCTTTCTTTCCCTCTATCTCTCCCTACATTCTCTCATTCTCAATCTACTCTCTCTCCCAAATAAGTTATTGTTGTGGAAAGTGTTACCACAGACATTGTCAGTCCATCCATGTAGACACATGCCTTATCAATAATGGTACACATAGTTAATAATGGGAAAAATAATAATCCTTAATGTTAAAGGAATAACGACAAAGTAGTAACAATTTACAGAATTAATTCAGTTAAGGAGGATGATAATTAAATATCTTTCCTTCGGTCTCTCTTCGGTTGGGTAGTCACTGTGGTTACCAGACTTTAGGCAGCGGAAGGTAGTGAAGGAAATTGGGAACACATGGATGTGGAATTCCTCTGCATGTTTTTCCTATTTTCCACTCACTCTAGCAATTTCTTAGGAATCGGAGTATTCTGTGCAGACAGGAGTGCCAGGAAAGAGCCGAAGCCTAGCTCGCCTATTAGAACTGGGCCTCAGTCACGCCTGGGTTAGACCGTAGACAATAGGCCACAGTGCTTCACCAGTGTGTATCTTTAGCACCACACACAGAAACGCAAGGGCACACACACACACACACACACACACACACACACACACACAGTACACATCGAAATTCTTATGAAACGACAGGAATGCATGGCAAAGCTGGATTTCCACATTTGGTCATAGAAGTTTCTTTCTGTTTCTTCGCTCTCTCCTCCCTCCAGTTCCTTCATGCGGGCCCAGCAACGTGTCTGCCTTTGCCACCACCTCCAGCAGTATCCTGGTGCGCTGGTTCGAGGTACCACAACCAGACCGGAATGGACTTATTCTGGGCTACAAGGTGTGTAAGGTGGTTCGTTATCACAATATCCTTAACATGGCTACTTTACAGTATAACCAAACATTCCGTGACTTGAAGCTTTTTTTTTACCCTCTCTACTCCACGCTTGCTCACTTCCCCCCTCCTCCATCCCTCCTCCTCCTCTCCCCCATTCTCCCCCCACCAGGTGGTATACAAAGAAAAAGACTCAGACTCATCCCTCCTGTTCTGGACGGTGGAGGGGAACGCCAGCCACAGTGTCCAGTTGACTGGGCTAGGGAAATACGTCCTCTATGAGATTCAGGTCCTGGCCTTCACGCGCATTGGAGACGGCATGCCCAGCTCCCCACCGATACTGGAGAGGACCCTGGATGACGGTATGCCCTGGGCTGCCTACTATTTGCCTGTCCAAAAGTACAACAACCTTAAAAGAGAAACAGTGATGGATACATTCATGTAAAATAAACTACACCAACTACGCCCATCCCCGCTCCCGTTCGGTGACATAACAATCGATGTTGAGAAAAGCGGTGCTGAAATGTATTTTTTTTTTTTTATATTTTTTGCTTTATATTTTACTTAATGCTTACTGCATAGATGTCGCGTGCCATGTCATAAGAATTTCACTGCTCCGAACAACGCTGTGTTTTTTGGTGCTTTTGACAATAAAAAAGACGTTGACTTTGAAAGTGTAACCCATCTGCCCTCTCCCCAGTGCCTGGTCCTCCTGTGGGCATCCTGTTCCCTGAGGTCCGGACCACTTCAGTACGCCTCATCTGGCAGTCCCCATCCCAGCCCAATGGCATCATCCTGGGTATGTGGTTCACATTTGACCCTGACCACACCTTTACTGCTTGAAACTGTGGACTGCAACTTTAGACTTGGCATGAAACCGTGATGTTTCTTAGTTGTTGTTCATGATTGTGTCCCAACGCTGTCATGCTGTGGGCATGTGTTCTTTCCCCCACCCTCAGCCTATCAGATCACGTACCGGCTGAACTCGACCAACAGCAACACAGCCACGGTGGATGTGCTGAACCCAAGTGCGCGTCAGTACACGGTGACCAGCCTGAAGCAAGAGTCGGTGTACGTGTTCCGGATCACAGCCCAAACACGCAAGGGCTGGGGGGAGGCCGCCGAGGCCTTGGTGGTGACCACGGAGAAGAGAGGTAAACGTTTGGATTAGTGGGCATGTCTAATAAATTACACTAGGCCCGACGTAGCGTTAACCATGACTGTACTGTATGTTTACCTAGCTTTGCGTTAGCATTGCTTCATATCATTATGTAGATTGTTTACTGTTGGCTGTCTCTACATGGATCCGTTTTGTTTTAGTTTGTTCCAGTGGGAGCTATAAGATGTATTGCTGACACAAACAAAAAAGCGCAAACTGCAATACAGACTGGAGGTAGAAGGGTGACGGTTTAGATGTATGATGGGATATGGATCATGATTGTGGCAAAGTTAGTATGTTGGACGGTCAGCCGAGGAAACAATCGATGGTCTTTAAACGGAGAGGGTAGCTCAGTCACAGTCGTGGTGTTAGAGACCAACAGGTCTGTAACCTCAGGGGAGCACCGTCCCCCAATGTCCTTTCTGTGCCGTGGGCTTTAGCAGATACCTAGCTGGTGATATTCCTCCAGACCTACAGCGCTAACAGTAAGACATGTTATAATAAAATAAGAGTTATTGTTCCTAAAGTAGAAAGGACATCCAAATCATTATGAAAATATGAGGTTTGCGTTGAAAAACTCTAGTCAAATCTTTTTAACACAGCGTACAGTAGTGACATCTGCTGGTCGTTAATATATATATATCACATGTTTAATGTTTATATTGAAGTCTTCTTGTCAGGTTGGGTAGTTTGTTGTGCTCATCAACTAGGGGAATGAGTTAGCATGCAAGAGAATCTACAAGTGTTGGAGGTTTATAGTCTCTGTGTCAGTCCAACACTGTTGACGCAAGACGTCAGTCAATGCACTCCTTCACATTTAGCACAGTAAACAACAGAGCATTCCAATGACTTCCGAAGATACACATCTTATCTGATAATGCTTCACAGATTCAGCACATTGCTTTCGAATGAGTTTCAAACCTCCCGGTAACATCTGCGGTTATCATCACATGCAAATAGTTAGAACGTAGGCTGTAAGCTGTGGATGTAGAACATGGGTCTGTTCAACCCTGTCCCTCCCTCTCTTTCTCTCTTCCATTCTCTCCCTCAGCTCGCCCCCAGCCCACTGGTCGTCCTGTTGTACCCCAGGAGGACGTCCAGGCCCGCAGTGTGTTACTGTCATGGGAACCAGGCAGTGACGGCCTCTCTCCAGTCCGCTACTACACCGTCCAGCTGAGAGAATTGCCTGACAGTAACTGGACCGTCCACTCTTCCTCGGTCAACCACGAGGCCAGCTCCTACATAGTCGGAAGGTACAGCACCTTATCTAGCATGTTAACTAGTAGCCTAACTCGTACGCTACCCTGCCTAGCACCTTAGCTAGTAGCTTAAGTAGCACGCTACCTAGCACCTTAAATAGTAGTCTAACTAGCACACTGCCTAGTAAACAGTAGAGACTATTTTTGTAGATCTGCTTGGAACAATTACTCTGAGGCCTGGATTTAAGTTAAAGTGGAACATTACACAGTTTAATAATACATACAAAATAATGTGCCTGTTTTTGTGATGACTGCCCCCCATGCTAGGCTGAAACCCTTCACCTCCTACCAGTTCAGAGTGAAAGCCACCAACGACATAGGTGACAGTGAATACAGCGAGGAGAGTGAGGCCATCACCACACTACAGGACGGTAAGTCGCCTAGCCTCTTAACACTGTGGGGTATTGGGGTATTCTGCGCTGAAAATAATGTCCATTGTTAACATCACGTAGTCCGCACTTGGTTCGGTCTTTGTTGTCCTTGTGTTTTGTTTCGTACTTGTGCCACGTTGGCAACGCGTGTTATATCTGTTTTACGTCAGTGCTGGGACAGAATCCCTCCCTGATTAGCGTGTCAGGATGAGTTAACCTAATGCTGTTGTGAAGGCACTTTTGGCAGCAGTACAATAGGTGATGTCATCTTCATCTGTGTGTGTGTGTGTGTGTGTGTGTATTTTGGGGGGGTGTTGTAAATGTGAAAACACATTTACAACCAAACGACCATGAAGAACATTAATTCAAGAAACTTTCTCAAATCATTCTTATGGCTCTTTTTCCACTTTTGTTTGTAGCTGTACCATGATTATTACTGAGTCCCTTATTTGGCCCTGACTGGTAGACGTGCTCCGCTTTGCTTGGTGCTTTAGCTGTATCCATCTATTTAACTTCAATCTTTGTTCTCTGTTTTCTCTCTTCTTGTCCAGCCCCTGACGAAGCCCCCACAATCCTCTCTGTCACACCACACACCACTACATCCGTGCTGATTCGCTGGCAGGTATGAAGAAGTGTGGTGATTGGTCTTGATGTCTGTCTTTCCAAAACCCAGTCATCAGTCAGTCACCGGGGCGATAATAAGAAGGCAGTGCAGCTGTCTAAATCTGTTCTCAGTTGAACACACAACTTCTCTTTTCCCGTCTTTATCACAAACACCTGATTTAGCAGACCATAAAGAGAAATGGAGAGTACCCTGGTTCCTGTTTGATGACTTCACATGACCACTCAAAGGGTTATAGCAGAGCTTTTTTCTTTTTTCTATCTGTTCTGTTTTGTCTCTTTCGTCTGGTTCTGTCATGTTTAACGACAAGGGGAATTTCTCTTCAAGATGCGGATGAGCTCAGGTTGTCTGGGGATTTTTCAAATGTGTCTCTATCATTCTCTCATTGTACACTGCCAGTGAGTTGAAGGACTGACCATAAATATCACCATGACATGTACAATTATAGGGGAATTTGGAAATAATGAAAGGACTTTGCAATAGTTTCTCCAAAGACAAGTGGGTTTGCTTGCTCAGCGTCTGTCAGAGAGATGACGCTGGTCATGGCCTACTGTAATTGCCTGTGTTGTCACCACAGCCTCCGTCTGAGGAGAAGATTAACGGGATTCTTTTGGGCTTCCGGATACGGTACCGGGAACTCCTTTACGACCGCCTCCGCAGCTTCTCCGTGCGCGCTGTCAACAGTCCTACGGCCACCTGGGCCGAGCTCACCTGTAAGTTACAGTCTCCCGTCAACCTTTCCCCAACCCTTCTTTAACCTTTCCATGACCCCCCCCCACCCCCCACGACATCTGCACCCCTTCGGAGTATGAACAGAACCCCTTCGGAGTGTGAACAGAACCCCTTCGGAGTGTGAACAGAACCCCTTCAGAATGCGGCTGTGACTGTCATACCTCACTCAATATCCACCTGGTTTAACTGCTCATTGTGACGTGGAATTTATCTTGAAGATTTCTTTCCGGTTACTTTGACTGTATGGGCTTTTCGCTTATCTTTGCATGCAATAACATGTCTCCCCTCTGCTCCCCCCTCTCTACCTTGTTGCCGGCTGCTCTCGTACTCACGTTTGACCTCTCACATGCCTCCTCACAGCCCCTTACAACGTGCGAAACCTGAGCGAGTCCTCTCTCACCCAGTACGAACTGGATAGTAAGTGTTCACCTGCCTGTCTACACTCAAATGACTCACCGCTGAGAATACATGCCGAGGCACCCCGGAGCCCTGGCGCTGCAACACAAACTCACAGCCACACACATACAGTCACACGCAAAGAATGAAGTCAGTGTAGATCTGGCCATTTACTGTACATATTATACCCGGATATGTGTTTGTGGCTGGGGGGTTGTGTGTGAGCGTTTATCACTACAACTCACAGAGATAGTAGCTCATGACAAATAAGGCAAAGTGCATTTCGCCCTTTCCTCAGTTGCAAGAAAAGGCTGTCTTGTTTGCCATAAAGTACGTTTAAGGATGCTTTGTCTTTTTTCTATGGTGTTTTGTAGATTCAGTAGGAATCGCCAGTTAAGTCCAAGTTTCATGGGCTCATGTACTTGTATTTGTTTTGTTAAGCAGCACAAAACCAGATTGTCACTTATTTTCAGCATATTTCTTTTCAGTGCGCAATAGCAGCTTAATTACACCCTTGGATTGATTCTGACTGCTGCATATGTAGGCATGTTTATTTTTACATAATCAAGATTTTCTCTGGCATGTATATTGGTTACCCTAACAAAATTTGTTTCTAACCTCAAGGGTTCTTCCTTGATAAATAAAGGTTAAACAAAACATTGCAGCAGTGGTGTGTTGTCGGATAACGTCAATGAGCTGTTGTTCCCTGTTCCCCAGACCTGAGCAAACACAAGCGTTATGAGATCAGAATGAGTGTGTATAATGCTGTGGGCGAAGGACCAACCAGCACGCCCCAGGAAGTCTTCGTAGGAGAGGCAGGTAAGTCAGAGATTGAAGTGTGTGGAGGTGAGGTAAAGCCCCACACGTACAGACAAATGTACGCACACATATCCACACAGATATTTTAAATTCACCTCAACAGCAGCTGAATCGTAGAACTAGTTGTTGAGGTGCTCTTGGCTAATGTCTATGGGATTGGTATAATTAGTTCATTCAGGTTTCATGACAAGTTTTCTTGTCCCAAATCTCCATGTCTTTCACCGTGTGAGCCTTACAGTAAAGATAGTTTTCTCTGTTTTAATCCCACACACGGGGTGGGGGGGTTTCAGACTTCAGTGTTGCCAGGATGAGTAAGAAGAAAAACTCAAGCTACATAATGTTTATTTTTTTCTTTCAATTTTACTTCATTTTCCACCATATCTTTTCACAGTACCCACTGCCCCGCCCCAAAACGTGGCCATCCAATCAGCGACAGCCACTCAGCTGGACGTGATGTGGGAGCCTCCCCCATTGGACACTCAGAACGGAGACATCCAGGGCTATAAGGTGTTTATTGCACAAGTTTCACAAGGATGGAGTTATAGTGTGGAATTCTAGAATCCTAATCGTTCCAATCAAAGGCAGTTTGTAGAGGTCGCTACTCTTCAGTGAACTTCCCTTTTTACTTTGGGCTAATGTGTATTTTGTCCACACATTTTCTGATTCTTCCTCCAGGTGTATTTCTGGGAGTTCCAGCGTAAAAACGAGACAGAGAGGCTGCGAACCCTGTTCCTGCCTGAGGGAGGGGTGAAGCTGAAGAACCTGACTGGATACACCACCTATATGATCAGTGTGGCCCCCTTCAATGCAGCTGGGGACGGGCCTCGTAGCCCCCCCACCAGGGGTCGCACACAGCAGGCCGGTATGGGCCAAGCACGCACGCATACACACAGAAACACATACACTCGCACACTCAGGCCAGTGTGAGGGAGAACTGTTGGATTAAAACAAAATTCAAATTCCTCCTCCAGCCCCCCACAAACATTCCAGGAGTGTCTATCTGTAAGCTTTCATACGATGCACCTAATTAATGCTGTCAGCGTGCCAGGCCAGAAATGGTTTAAACCACATGGCGTAAACATCGGTTCCCTGTTAATGGCCTCTTTCAGGCCCTTGACTCATCCACTGTTCCCAGGAACGTCTGGTTTAGTATAAAATGGGAGGATTATTTTCTTTTTGTCTCCAACCTCCTTCTGGTTTCTTGGAAATGCTTTCTCTCTGGCTCAGTGTTTTGAATAGTAACAGAAGGCCCTCATCGCATCAATTCTCCCTCCAAAGATGACCCCCCCCCCCCCACGGCCTTCTAGACATTTGCTTTTCATTCAACGCGGCCCTCAAAGGTATTTTTGTGGAAGTTTGCCCTGTTTCATATCTCAGGAGGGAGTGGATATGGGGGTTGGTTGGATGACGGAAAGGCTGGAAAGCTTTAGGCTGCATCCAAGATAGGCCCCCGGTTCCAGGCGGGCCCTCTTGAAAAGCTGCGCCGTGCCACCAGTGAGGTGCCATTTTGGACGAAGCTGTACGTTTCCTGGCTCCTTCCGTGTGCCGCCGCCTCAGAGGTGGAAGCGGATGACGTGTTGAGATGAGAGGAGGAGAAGGGGTGGAGACGGATGAGTTTCACTGGGCTGATAACCGGAGGCTCAACACACAATGAAGCCTGTGTCTCAGAGGATATGAGCAAATCCTGCTAGACCTACCTGTTTTTACTGGCATCATTGTGCTAGTCCCCAAATACTGGTACATGCACTGTCTTTGTAGCTCTTTTGTCAGTGAAGAGCTTGGTTCAGACCAGGGCTCTACACGAAGGTGTGTTGTTCAATAAAACAGGACATATAGGATTGTCTGCTTCTTTTTTTTATTTTTTATTTTTAGGTATTGTGCATTAGAAATAAGCTTTCATAAAACTGCCAAAGATGCTACTCTGAAGCAATGGCATATTTTTTGCTTTGTCAGTATTCTGAGGCTGAGGTATGGCCTTTTATGTTCTAGAAGAAACGCAGGGGCATCAGTCATTTAAATTCTCAAAGACTGATCAAATTCTGACCACTTTTACAAAGGAACTTACTACTTCTGTTTTCTTGTTAATTAAGTAACAAAAGTAGCCAATTCTTTAGTGTTGGTTGGGCCTATGTTTAGAAAGGTGGCTTTTGAAGGTTTTTCAGAAGAAAACATTATTCATTTAATTTTTTAATTAATTATTTTTGTAATTATTTTTTAAACATAGCTGTTTTTTTTTTTTTAAAAAAAGAAGAAATAGGCATTCCTACCGTATTGGAGAAATGTCCATTCCTCTACTTGTACTGCCACCTGTCTATTGAGGCTTTGTAATATACAATTTATCTTTGAAGCTGATTTTTCTCAAACAAAACATAATAGAAACAATTAATTTAATAGAGGCCTTGGGGATTTCATCAGTTTAACCAGAACAAAATGTTTACGCTATACTAACCAGATATGTTAAACGTTGTTTAATTTGTAGTGTAGGGCCTATAAATGCAGGTCTATTACTAAATGCCCAGGGGACAATAAACAACATATCGAAAATAGCTTTGTGATGACTTTCCTTCTTCAAAACAGAATGCCTTACACAACAATGCCTGTGATATACAGCGGGCAATAAAAAAGGTGATCTCAATGAATAGTGTAACTGTACTTGTCATTCCTGACCTTTAACCTCTGACCTGTGTCTTGTGTAACCACTAGCCCCCAGTGCACCCAGTTTCATCCACTTCAGTGAGCTGACCACCACATCGGTCAACGTATCCTGGGGAGAGCCCATCTACCCCAACGGAATCCTGGAGGGCTACCGGCTGGTTTACGAGCCTTGTACCCCCGTGGGCGGTAAGACTCAGATCTGCTTCAACATCCAACCTGTACTATATCTCATTACTGAGTGATTGCCGGTCATTCTCGCCTTTGTTCACGCCAAACAGCGTGTTGATTCTGTCTAAATTGTTGCTGCGTTAACCCTTTTAATCCATCTCCCATGTATGTCCCAACAATTGTTGGAATGTGTTTGCGTCTGTGTTTGCGTGTGTGTGTGTGTGTGTGTGTGTGTGTTGTGTGTTGCATGTTGTTCCCATCCACACCCCGGGTGAAAGACCCACTCTAAATGTGATGTGTTTGTCTAGAGTCTTCCGTGGCCTGTGCCGACTGTCTTCACTCCCCCTCCCCCCCAGGAGTCAGCAAATCAGTGGCGATTGATGTTAAAGGGGCCCAGCTCTGGATGAAGATCAAGGATCTGGCTGACGGGGTCACCTACAACTTCCGCATCCGGGCCAAGACGTTCACCTACGGGCCTGAGGTGGAGGCTAACATAACTATGGGGCCTGGAGAAGGTCAGTCTCCCTCTGACTGTCTCTGTAGTTCACTGAGACCCAAATGCTTCGCCTTGCAATATGTGGATGACCAAACATTCCGTGCAAAATCTTGAGTTCACGTCAACAGATGTCTGAGTTTGCAGGTCTCAAGTCAGAATGTGACCCACAATATGTTCTAAAGCATTTTCAGTGATTTGATTCAGGTTGCCTGACAAACCAACCTTTCGCTAACCTCTGACCCAACCTTTCATCCCACGTAGGAGCCCCGGGGCCACCCGGAGAGCCTTTCATCTCTCGCTACGGCTCGGCTCTGACCATCCACTGGACCAACGGTGACCCCGGAAGATCCCCGATCACACGTTATGTCATCGAAGCCCGACCCTCAGGTAACATGGCCTGCCACGCCCACGACAAACTGGACTTGTTTTGATATACTCCTCTAATCATTCAGTGGCGCTTTCAACAGCGCATCTACACTGCATCGTTTCCTGCAGCCTTCTTGACTTCTTTTCAGGTGCTGTGGGTCATACTGAAAACATCTCATTTAAGTTACAGTTAACGTCCTTTCCAGTCATGCAGTCTCTTAACCCAGCCGCTACGTGCTTCAAAGGGAATAATATGATTAAGAAAAGGGGGTCAGTGGGCTCCGACTGATGGGCATGTTCACTTGCTGTTCCGCTAATGGAGTATTGATTTGGTTGCAGCAGAGCATGACACGAGTAGTGCCAGGTTTCATCCGTGATTGACAGCCGTACAGAGGAACCAGAGGGTGATAGAGGCACGGAGGTGGGGGTGGATTACACCACTATTGAGGAATGGGGAGACGGGAGACTGTGAGTGCGTGGGACTGAGCCCCAGATGTTATGAGAGCATCTCAGAGAGTCCAGTATGTATGGCTTACTGAACCTGCCAGGATGTTAGGAATAACTAGAAAAAACCCAAACTCTCTTCCCAGTTCGTTGCCTCTTGACACCCCTAAATATAACGCCAGTGTTCCGGTTATTTTACCCCAAACCCATCAGTAAGACAAGCCTCATTACTGGTTATAAGGCTCACTGCTACAGACTACATTCACCATTCATGTCTTGAAAACGTCCCACTTACATTAACTTTGAATGAACTGTAGTGTTTACTCATGTTCTTGCACACTCCATAAAAGTTTTCTCCACAATCATTTTTACGGTTATTTGCACTTAACGCTTATGGATTCTCAAAGCCAAATATTAAAATGATCTTGCTATTCATACCTAGACCCTGTTATACCTCTCAAAGAACATCATGATGTTTATGGGTGCTGTAAAACATGTGAATTTTATGTTTATGTGGTATGAATGACCTTGGACAATGCCAGGTTATGTTTTCATATCATAGGCTTTTAATAAAAAGGCTTTATGGCAAAGCTATACTGAATACGTTGCATCTTGTTTACAACCCTCTGTTGTGTCATGTCTGATAACCATTCCAATACCTTCTTCTTCTACTTCTACTCTGGTAACAGATGAGGGCTTGTGGGATATCTTGATCAAGGACATCCCAAAGGAAGTGACGTCATACACCTTCAACATGGATATTCTGAAGCAAGGCGTTAGTTATGACTTCCGGGTCATTGGAGTGAACGACTACGGCTACGGATCTCCTAGTCCGGCCTCGGCCTCCATATCTGGTGAGTTAATATACACCCCTGTGTCTCAAACACCGTCCTATTCCCTATGTAGTTCAATATGTTTGACCAGATGGAGGTGGCATTTGGAACACAAATAATGATTGAGTTTAGGGATTTCATGTTAATCAAGGAAAATGACGTACTTAGTCATGTTGATAATATAGAATATAAGAGAAATCAGAAATATAGCCCAAGTTGTTGTTTTCATGTCCTAAATTTGCATCAAAGTACCCCAGGCTTGTATTGTTTTGTCTCGTTGTTATAGTGTTTGTCCTTCTCCTTCAGCTAAAAAAGTGGCGCCGTTCTATGAGGAGTGGTGGTTCCTGGTGGTGGTGGCCCTTGTAGGTCTGATCTTCATCCTTCTACTGGTCTTCATTCTTATCATCCGGGGCCAGAGCAAGAAGTACGCCAAGAAGTCTGACTCAGGTTAGAGTCCAGTACCTCTAGACAACATGCTGTTTGTGATGGTCCTCCTATCTCAAGGACTTTAGCCTAAAGTGGATTACTTTTGGGAGATAAACCACGGAGAGATAGAAGGTGGGGAGAAGAGACGAGAATGGAAGAGGAAAGAATGGAGAGGGACAAAATGGTAGAAAGTGATGTGGAGAAAGAGCGGGGGATGGGGTAAATGTGAGAGAGTGATCTTTCAAAGAGTGCCGTGGGGTCTAGCTAGTTGTGCAGTCTGCTCGTCTCTGACATCAGCGGGTATTTCCTCTGGCTCAGCACTTCTGCCGCTTTGTGGCCCTGCCAGGCTTCCAGGCTGGGCAATGGGGGCCTCCTGCCAGGGTCGGGCATCTTGCGGGTCAATGGATTTTTCTGACTGACAGACGAAGCACAAGAGGTCCATTCTTCGCTCTGTCCTGTGGCTTCCCTCCCTTCTGTGCTCTGTCACATGCACTGATACTCACACACATACACACACTCTCACAGATTTCCTGTCACCTGCTTGCAGAACGCTAGACCAATCTAAGCTAACAGATCGCCATGTTACGCTCATATGTTTGTCATGTGTTTACATAACGACAGCTTGCCCCAGGTTACTTTTTGTATGGGGCTTCTTTGTCGGGGGGGTATGTTTGGATCCTGGCCTCCTTGTGCATGACATGTTTATCCTTTAGACCCTGGCCCAGTGGAATCTGCTGATCAAAGTGCTAGCTAAGCAGGGCTCGGGTGGGTCAGCAAGAGGAACAACACAAACCAATTTTGGATCAGTATATCAACATCCGCATATAGGGCTTTTGACCTAGACTCTGCAGGTTTTAGTTTTGGATTAAAGGCTGTTGTTTTTTTGATCATCTCAGATCTATTAACAGCATTTATAAGAGGCACGCCAGCCTCCACTCATTGTAATAGTAGTTATGAAATCTGTCTGTTTTTGGGGAATCTCTCCAGTCACTCCGCTAGTTTCTGTTGAACACTCTTTGTGTAGCTTTATCTAGTGCTAGTATTTTTACTCATGAGTCTTAAATGGCACCCTATTCCCTATGTTGTGCACTACGACCCATAGGGTTCAGGCCTTATAAGTTAGAGCGAGACATTTGGGGCCATTTGGTAGGAGCACTAGAGAAAGCTGCATGACACACATAGCACATCGAGTTGTGAGAGGACAGAATCTACATGTTTAACATACATTAACCCCTACCTGCCCTTTGACCTGTGGTCACACAGTGTCTCCCTATGTGTGTTCATCAGGGAACAACTCTAACTGTAACGCCCTGACTCACGGGGATATGATCAGCCTGGATGAAGGACGATTTCCTGCCCTGGAACTCAACAATCGCCGGCTGTCCGTCAAGAACTCCTTCTGCCGTAAGAACGGCGTCTACACTAGGTCAGTAACCAGTTCCAGCCACGCCAAATAAAGTCTTTCACTTCATTTGTTTGGATTCCATCTTAAAAATATGTTTATTTCTTAAAACTCATTCCCAGCACTAGTTTTTTTAAGCTGCGGAGCCGAGTCTCGGTATGTGAATAAAATGTATTTGCAGGCCGTAGTGTTGCAATTTATTACAAATTGCACTTTTAAATGGACTGTTTTTAAGTATTGCGCTCATGCGGAAGCTCCAACTCATGCCTTCGGAAATCTAACTGAGCTTGATGAATTGATCAAACAGGCCTTTATTCTGTGATGAAATGGAATGGATGCTCTCCTAGTAAATCCCATGTTCCCACTGTAAAACAGAGAACAGCTGCTCCCCTCTAATGAGGCTATATATTCCAGACCTGAGTTCAGATACTATTTTCAATAATCGTTGAGCATTCACTTCAGATTCCCTGAAGGGCCAGATGGCCCGATGTATACTTTAGGACTATATTCCACTGGTTCCATCGATGTATACTTTAGGACTATATTCTACTGGTTCCATCGATGTATACTTTAGGACTATATTCCACTGGTTCCATCGATGTATACTTTAGGACTATATTCCACTGGTTCCATTGCATCAGACAAGCTCATTCAAGCCCTGCCAGAGCATTTTACTTTAAATGCAGTATATGAACCAAGGTCTGGAAAATCCTGGAGTCCACAGCCTAAAAACTGTAGCGGGTGGATTTTATGTCCTTATCTCTAGTCACTTCATTAATTAGCAACTTCGTCTGCCGTTTCTCTGAGTGGCATTTGGCCTTATTCGCCTGGAGGGACTGAATATTCATGAGGCCACCCTTACGAACCTACAAAGCCTTACGTTCCATAATATTGTTATGCTACCATGCATTCGTACTGTGGGTGACTGCAGCGTTGGGACATACCGGAGTTTCTCCTGTCACTGTTTGGCCCTGTGCATTAGTGTGCCGTAAGCTAGAAATAATAACGGCATTGCAACATATGGGGAGTTCCTGCTATACTGCTTACTGTACTTGGCTCGGTGTGAAGGGTGTCAGGGTGTGTGTTTAGTCGTGCCAGCAGTATGGTTTATTTTAGGGAAGATAGTCTTAGGGGGTGTGTCCTAAATTGTACCCTATTCCAATATGGTGCACGCCTACTTTTTCCCTTATGGGCCCTGAGACTTATGGGCTCTGTTCAGTGCTAGTGCACTACATGGGGAATAGGGTGCCATTGGGGAACGGAGCCGGTGAGCGAGCTCACACCAACCAGCTGGAAAGCCAGGTGCCCTTTGTCTGATGCAGAGCCCAGAGGAATTAGCCCCGTCCTTGATCTCCTCGGAGAGGTGAGGTGTGTGTGTTTGTGTGTGTGTGTCTGCGCGCACTTGTGTGAGGGTGTGTGCGTTTAGGCGAGTGAATGTGTCTGTCTTTGCCCTTGTGGAAGGATCAAAGGTGCCCTGGCCTTTGAGGATTAGCCAGTTTGGGACGTTAATGTGGCTGAGAGAAGGAATTCACTAGTGCTATCATTTCCCCAAAGTAGAGGTGTAAGGAAGGGAATACCTGGGGACTGCTATCAGTTCCATAATGAGACAAAAGACAGGCACATTCTGTATTCATAGTCTTTAAGTCAATATTGGATTCAAGTGTAACAGAAATCCACCAGGAAATAGGCCATCCTTCCACTGCTTTCCTGTTACTCCACAAAGTCATATTTATTCTGTAGTAGCAACAGAAAGAGGTAGAAGATCCTCAATTCCCCCTTTTATTAAAGATATGTTCTTCAGGTGTTTTTCATGCTTTATTTGACAGGAACGTGTGGAAAAATAGAGGAGAGTTTGTTGTTTTGCTGAAAGAGCAGTGGGCTATAGTCTAACCTACACTGCATTGTACATGTGCGCAAGAACTCTCATTAAAATCAGCAAGGAAGGAGCTTTAGTGAAGCAGTTTATCAAAATCTCCCCCAGGCCCAAAATAACGTCACTACTTAACCTTTTGTCTGCCCTTAAAGTTTTCTGGAACTTGTCCTTTCTCACAGAATAGGCTGTTGCAGAACAAGGTCGGTGTGTTTGTGAATTTTGTAATAAAGCCTGATAGCAATATGCGTTAGTGGAGGTTGGGTAGATCAGACAGGAGTGTAGATTGTAAGGTCAAGGTTAAAGGTTTTTGACTGAGAGTTTGTTGGCATTTTATGACACGACAAACTTTATCAAAATGACAAAAAGGCGAGACTTGTTTTTATCTGTGCGAGCGTGGCAACGTTAACGCAACAGACAGACAGCAGACTCCGGCTGGGATTGGCTTGGATTGCACGTGCCCAGTTCGCAGTTCCCCAAAAGGCTTGTGGAAGACAGATGTTGAGTTGCCCAGACTCCAGACAGCTGGGACGTAACATAGTAGAAAGCAGAAATAGAAAGACCAGAGCTGGCTCAACATGATCTGGACCCTATCTGGAGGAGCAAGGAGAGGTTTGTCACTCGTATGGCTTATCTAACACTACTGTCCCTCGCAGGTGACCGTGTGTCTTCTCTATCTACTAAAACTGTCATCAAGGCCTCGGCAGAGGAGCTTCTAGAATCTAGGATCCACTAATTACTTTGTTTGGGACAAATGAACCCCTGCATCTATGGAATTCAACTGATGGGTGTTGAAGGCGCCCCCACCAAAATTTGGGATTTGGACATGTAATCAGTAATTTGAATTAAAAAAATAAAACAAAGGTTCTACAGAAGTGTTGCTCATAATCCTCATTTCATTTAGATGTCTAATCTTCGGCAAGAGACTGAAACCTAGAAATGTTATTTAATTTACACATCAGCGCTATGCTAATGGGTTTCCATTTCACTTCTGGATCCAACATAATTGTGTTAAATGTAAAGTTGTTCAAGCTATTAATGTTATTAGATTTCCTACCCAAAGGCTTGTGGTTAAATTGAAATGATTTCACCAGGCTCATGAAACCCTGACACCTCACCACTATAACCACTCTAAGCCTGCAAATCCACACGTCCTCCTCATTAATGTTTCAGTATTTTTCTTTGGTAGAATGCATTCAAACTAACACTACTTGTGAAAAAAAGGTTTTGTGCTGGACTGTTGAACTGAACATTTGTAATTAGATGTTCCATTGGCAGAGTTTTCAGTGAAAGTGTTGCCTGAGGTGGAAAGACAGAGATAGAGATTGACAGAGAGAACGAGAGAATAAGATTTATAGAGATAAAGGACTTGCGAAAGGAGAGAAACCACAGAAAGAGTAAGGCTTTCCTGGCCAACACAACCAGGATACTCGTCGAAAACAGATGTCTGATTTTTTAACAGACTTAGAGACAGAAGAAAAGCATCAATTATTTTCCTTTTTCGGATCCCCATTAGCAGACATTATGGCGACAGCTAGTCTAGATGGGAGCATAACTTGCTGGTGTTCCCTCTCTTTTCTTCTCTTTCTCTCATAAGTTTAGTTGTATACCTCCGCTATGACCCTACCCACTACACTCACTCACTTACCACTTACCAGGCCCTCTCTCACTCCATTCTCATAAATGCCCTCTCTCACTCCATTCTCATAAAT
>JACXGI010010584.1:0-16896 GCA_016801175.1 Esox masquinongy
TGGTTCCTGTAACACCTACCCACTACACTATTGGTTCCTGTAACACCTACCCACTACACTATTGGCTCCTGTTACACCTCCTGTAACATTTGGTATAAGATTCTTCTTTATAAAGGCTGTGTACCAAACATGGTATCTGGCCTTGCGACCAAACCACTCCACCTTTGAATCCTCTGTTCAGAATAAGGTTGATTCCACCTTTGACTCCTCTCTTCAGAATTTAGCTCAAATATCAATATTTCCAAATATGTAAAATAAAAACTGTTTAACTATTATAACAAACAATTTCAAGAGAACATTTTGGCAATCAAAGGCTCATTGTACATATTGCAAGGAGGCCTGCATTCAACTACAGACCTGATAAGACAAGTGGCAGCTATCTAACCCTCTTACCGATGGATGCACTTCTTGCTTTCTAGATACTCCATGCCAGATGCCACATTCTCCGCCATTTTTACCAACATATTGGACTTCAGGTTGTGACCTTCACAGCGCAGAAAAGACAGGAAGTCTCCCCCTGGCGACACACATACATAAATACATACACTCCATTAACCCACTGTAATTCTAGAAGGCACAGTAGCTGTAGTCAGAGTTAACCAGTCTCACCCTGTACCAGCTCCATAATGATGTAGATGGGTTGTTTCTGAGTGCAGACACCAATCAGCTTCACTATGTTAGGATGGTCATACTGCTTCAGGATCCTGCACCAGAGAAAGAGACAGAATGAAAAGAGGGAGCAAAAAAGAGAACAAGGATTACATTAGAATGAGAAAGGGAGAGAAAGAAAGTGAAAGGGAGAAAGAAACAGACTGACCTAGCCTCCATGAGGAATTTGTTCTTGATTTCTGTGGCCAGGTTCTCTTTGCAGGCTTTCACAGCTACAGGGACGTTATTAGAACGCAGACGACCACTGTACACCTCCCCAAAGTTCCCCTACACACATTAGGCATGATTCTGTTAAACAACCGCTGTACACCTCCCCAAAGTTCCCCTGTACACATTAGGCATGATTCTGTTAAACGCCAACCAAACAAATCAGGCTACAGGGACGTTTCACAGCTACAGGGACGTTATTAGAACGCAGACGACCACTGTACACAGACGACCACTGTAAACGCCAACCAAACAAATCAGGCTACAGGGACGTTTCACAGCTACAGGGACGTTATTAGAACGCAGACGACCACTGTACACCTCCCCAAAGTTCCCCTACACACATTAGGCATGATTCTGTTAAACAACCGCTGTACACCTCCCCAAAGTTCCCCTTTACACATTAGGCATGATTCTGTTAAACGCCAACCAAACAAATCAGGGCCTAACATAACTCCAAACTGACACAGAGGGTGAGCTCACCTGGCCAATGCTCTGTCCCAGAATGACGTCATCATGTTCCAAAACCCACTTGTCCTGGAGAAACAGGAACCAGACAGACTTTGGTGATGTTCAGCCTTTTGACACACAGTCCTGAATAAGAAGACTTAATGTACCAAACTAGTAGATGCATTTTGGACCAATTAATAAAACCGTACTCTACAAGTGGTAAAATAATGTGTGTGTGGTCATTCATGGGACTTTGTCTATGTTGATATGGTGGCTCATTAAAATCCAATGGGTCCTACACTGGAATAACATTTAAATAATTGTCCTGGGTAGCATTCTTTGGGGAACCTTTGTGTAGTTCCCTCCAAGTTCCCAGGACATCAATGAACACAATTTCAGGACGTTTGAGAACATTCTCAGGACTTTAATTTGATAAGTGTAGACCCGCACCTAACCTATGTTCTCTCTACCACACAGTCAATGCCCCAGCATGGCCCAAAATACTCTTAGATGATGTGTAGAACTCTCCTGTTTATAAGAAGGGTGATGTGACTGCGACAGTGCCAACAGACCTATGTTTTTGTCTTCCATAAAGGTACAAGAGGGCAAGTGATCTGGCATGACGCAGAAACTCTTACAATGGTGCAACTACTCAAATGTCCTCACAAGTCAAGGTTTACTTCCAACGGGCTCAGGATAAATGAATAAAAGGACCTTAAATTGAACCAAGCAAAACCATAGAAGGGACTTTCAACTTGAAAGCTGAAGTGTGACATACAGAACTATAACAACAGACCTGGATTACAGTTGTCCTGTTTATGTGTGTGAATGCTTACCTTTAGCACAGGTCTCTTAAGGACAATATCTGACCTCTTGGTGACACGTTGGTGTGAGGAGATCAGGTGTTGCATCAGCATGGGGATGGTCTGAAATCCCTCTCCATCCAGACGGTACGTATTCTAAAACACACATGCACCACTGTGCAAACATATAAACTACACAGACATAATCATAGTGTAAATACACACACACTCACATCTACGCTCTGGATGAGGAAGTGCCTACAGGAGCCCGCCCAGTGGACAGAGAGGACGTACTCCTGTTTGCCCTGACTCTGTCTGACCAGGAAGTCGCCATCGTTCCTCAGCAGCTCCTGGACTTCCAGCCTGGGGATGGCTCCGTGGTACCAGTCCTGTTGCTCCAGGGGTCGCTCCACCTCTGGGACTGGGGTCAGCGCAGGGGGCACCTGGTGTGGTGGTTCACATGCCAAGGTCAATGAAGGGCAGGACGGGTAGGCCCTAGGCATCAGCCTGCGACTCAGTTACGGGGAACAGATTGATTTAATGGCATGGAGACCGGAGAAACACTACATATACACAGGACATTGCCTCGCCCCCAGCTGTTTCTCCGCTGACCTGGGTGCTGTCATCAACCTATTCCCTGGGGATGCGACAGACTTTGCAGGCATCCGATGTGTGTGCCAGGGTGCTATTACAGTATCTGTTGGCTCACTGTCGTAGCCTCGGCACCTTCGCGGCCGATCCGTGCGCGTGGTTCGTCTGTCCATCAGCGAGACGCACGTCGCTACAGCCAATAGGCAGGGGTCGGTGCGTCTCGCAGTGCGACACACGTCGGTGCTTCTAACGGGTATGGCTGTTGTAGGCTGTGGTCTCTCCCTCGCCAGGAGGGGAGCGTGAGAGGGTGAGAGGGACTCGTACGCAGCCACACACGCATCTCGCGAAACAGACACAAGTAGAGAGTCTGATAACAGGAAAAGGATGATTCACATTACCGTTTCACCAAATAGTGAAATGGATTTTTTTAATAAATATGTTTGTTTTTGAAGGTCGCGTTGATGTAACCATGTCATGAAAAAAGGCTGCAAAATGCTCTTGCCCCTCCCCTCACCACAGAGTTTGTGTTAATAGCTGACATTAACTGAGATGCTGAACTCCCCTAAGTCTGTGCAGGTCCAGGTAGACGTCATAAATCCAAATTGTTCAGTCCCCCAACCAATTCAACCCCAAGCCCTTGGACAATTCTGCTCTCATAGACTGTATCAATAACATTACTGCCAAGGGCACTACTGCAGGCCTCTGCCAAGACCTCAGTGGTCAGTCTTGTATTGCTTGTTTTCGCTGCAGCACCTGGTTTAGGCCTGAGTTGTCTGAACTAATCCAGAGTAAACACCTGCCCTGGTACATCACTTAGGCTTCCCAAAGCCTGTCTGATGGAAGGAATCAGCACACCTCGGTATGTCAAAGCCCCCAGCAAGCGTTGCTGCCCCTGTAGAACACTCTCTCAGAGCCCCTCCTGTTTCTACATTTAGCCAGTACAGGTGAACTAGGTGTGGCAGGAGCTGCAAAATCTTAAACCTTAAAAATCACAACTAGTTTTGAAGGCTATCTGCCTCTATGATAACAGCACCTACATTGATCAGGAGATACTCAAAACATTGCTCACTGCTCAAAATCTCTGTAAAGATCACATACAGACACCTAAAGAGGTTTTTACTACAGACAACCTGACAGCAATTCAAAAAGATGCAAATGTTCAGAATCCAAGTTAAGGCTTTCTACAAAATGTTGTATATTACTTAAGAGGTCAGATAGCAGATAGAAGAGAAAGCAGTACTGAGAAAGCAGTATTGTGAAAAGTTAATCTCCAGAAGGCCCACAGCCAGTTGCCTGCTGCTCAACAAGGACACGTGTGAACAGACAAACACTCAGTGGCCGGTAAATTAGGGGCACCTCCCTGTTCACAAAACCTTCACTCCTACAGGCCATTAGTCAAGTAGCGGTGGCTTGCTATTGGCAGTGGTTTGCTACTTAAAGCGGGCAGAATAACATCAAGGCATTCAGTGACAGTGTGATTGAACATTAAAACACAACACATTATGCATGTTGCATCACTGGTGTGACCGGAACTGACCGAGTACTGTGTATGACTAGAACTGACCGTATCATGTGCATGACCTTAATGGAATAAATGAACACTGACCATGTATTTAGGTTTGAACAGGCCGCTGAGGTGACTTATTATGCCGTCCACACTGAGGTTTCTGAGGCCATCCTTCTCCTGAAACAACACAGTGCACAACCATCATCGACATGTCTTTTAGGGAGATCCCCACCACTGGTACCTACAAAAGAGCTCAGAAACACATGACATAATCCATAGATTAGGATACGAATGCTACAGAAACTGTTTGTAGAAAACGCCAAAGAAACTTGTTTGGTTTAGTTTGGAGAGAAAAAAACGGATATAAAAATAGGTGAAAGAATGTCAAGCGCATGACACAGTGAAGAATGCAAAGCATCAGGATCATCTGTTTCATTACAAGTGGATGCGTCAGAACGAGGCACAAAGGAAGCAAAGGACTGGTTGGGTCAGTCTGTAGTTCAGATGCCTTCTGGTTGAACAATACGGTTACATAATGATGACCCATGAGCACTGCCATGTGAAGTACAGTGATATCAAGTCTACAGAGCCTTTGCAGTCACTTGACATCACTTTAAATGATTCTGATTAGCCCTAAAGAAAATCTGATGTTCTGTTAGGATTTCCCTGAATGTTTCTTAGTTGCACCAGGAACTAAGTTGCAAAGATCAGGGTGTCTCTCCAAAATATATGACTGGGCAAGGAGATCACCAAGAGGCCAACGGAAACCTTAAAAGAGATGCAGGAATTACTGGCATGAACTAGGCACTCTCTGCATATAGTAGTTAAATTCTTCAAAGGTTAAGGGGTGGTATGACTTATGCAACCAAAGCATTGACAGTTTTGCATTTTTTAGTATTTTTACTTAAATTACTTTTCTGCTTAAATATTGTTTATTACAAAATATGTTGAAATTGAAATTGAAAATGACTTTTGCTGGAACAGTCTTTTTGTTCTGTCGCCAAAAACCCACATACAGACCCACATTTAGTTCCTTGCAGAAGCATTCAGAATCCTGACCAATTCTCTCAAATTACTGAATTACAAATAATATATTGAAATGTACCTGCTGTTTCATATTTTGTTTTAAAAGATGCAAACTCAAAATAAATTGTTGTAAGGTGACACTGGCGTTACAGTATGTTTCTAAATATTTGTAAGAAAAATATGAAAACTGAAAAATGTTGCTTAAATAAGTTTTCAATCCCGACACATTAATTTGTTAGAACCACAAATAACTGTAACGGCCAGCCACGGCCTGTGCCTTGTCGGTCGTTGCATTTCTATGTTCTGTGTAGTTATGTTCTGGTTTGCCAGTTTCAGTTTAGTGTTTCTTGTCTGTCATTGTTTGCTGTTATGCCTCTGTTTCGTTTATGACTTGGATTAAAGAACCTGTGTTCAGTCACCTCTGCGCCTGTGTCCTGCTACGTGCAACATCGGGACAATAACAGTATTAAGTCTTTTGGGGTAAGCATGTAACAGCTTCGCACAGTGCCAAAGTCATTTAGGCCCATTCTTCTTGGTAGACAAGCTTCAGGTTGGTTAGACAATGCTTGCAAGACCGCAAAGAGTCAAATAGAGCCAATGGGATGAGTTGGTTAATTGATTAAAACAGAATGGCTGCAATTGATTTGGCTACAATTGGAATTCATTTGTAACAAAGTACAGTTGGGTCACTTGCTGTTGTTCTCCCTTACAACTGGGGCACTATTATGTTCTGCTCATACAGTAAATACTTTTTGATTAATTACTTTCATTTTCAAAACAGTGTGATAGCTTTGTGATGTACTTCATTTCTCTTACTGTAGAAATGAGTTTAACATGTACTCTGAACACATGATTGACTATTATAAACGAAACAAGAGACAATTAAAACATGATTTTCAAGATGTTACACAATGACTGCTATCGCAGGTCAGGCTCCTGTGGAAGACCACAAGACGGATCTCTTTAAAAGGCCTGTGTCTGTGTGAGTAATAAAGCACAAGAGAAAGTCAAAGAGAGAGAGAGAGAGCCAGAGTGTAGAGAGAGAGAACGAGAAAGACAAAGAGGAAACAAACAAAAAAAACGACCTACACCACAGTTCAAGGAGGAGAGGGAGATCTGGTCCTCCTCCAGTCCCATGGCTGGCGGGGGGTCATCGGAACCCAGCCATTCCAGCTTCTCCTTCAGCAGCATCCTCTTGGCCTCCAGCCTGGCTCTAGCTCCCAGGGACAGCGCCACTATGTGGCGGCTCTCCTCCAGTGCATGCCTCTTACTGAACTGGTACACCCTGCAGAGGAAGGAGCAGTCTGTGGCCTCATTCATTTGATACTGGGCCAAGTTTGTGTCTCTACTTCAAGAAACAAGTCCATTGACTGTTGCCTTACTGTCAGTGTAGAAGTGACATGCCTAAATGGAGTGACGCGGAAAGGCTGGCTGACTGGCTCATTGTCTGCACAGTAGCAATGACCATATCGTTACCTCAGGACGTTTCACAATAACAGACACATACTCTGTCAGGGAGGTTTGTGGTTAAATATGGCCCTGCTACATTCAATCTGACATCTCCACTTAGATAAAAGAGTTCTTTACTAATCCAGTCATTTCTACGTGTCTCTGTTGATTTCCAAAGTGTTTCATCGAATGCATAACCCCTTACTGAGAGGCCCTTTAGTCTGGCCATCTGTGCACTTGGAGCTCATTAATTACTTAAGAGTCAGGAGTAACTTCTAATATCAGCGGACAGGCCTCTGCAGCAGGACAAACGAGAGGATAAGCTTGACAAGTCATATCACCATGTTATATTCATAAGGCACAGTGAGTCAGTCAGCCCCTAGAAAGCAGACAGATTAGCCAGCCATAGTGGAGACGAGGCTATTGGATGGTGCCTGTCAGAGTAGATAAGAGATACACCAGCAAAAAAGACATAATATTAAATTGTTTCAGTCAGTGTTAATGATGCTGTGTTTTTGGCAGACACATTTAGCATTAACCAGGTTCAGACCATATAAGGAATTCTATCCAGTTTACACCTAGGATAAATAACACTATCATAAAGGTACAACATTTATACATTCAAAAAACACTGTGCCTGGCAGTTAGACTTTACCTGTTCAATTATTGTTACTTCTTGCCAACGTAAAGTTGGACCTGTTCTGTGGAGCTCTCTCACCTCTGACCACGTTTGATGCCCTCCTCCTCTTCCTCAAGCTCCAACTCGAGCTGGTTGACGGAGGCCTGTTGGGAACTCACAGTAGAAGCTAGACACAGCAGCTCCTCCTCCACTGCAGTCAGCCTGTTAGAGAGGGAGATTTGGGGAGAGGGGAGAAGGTGCAGTGACAAAAATAGGAAATAGGGAGGGAGGAGGCTACATGATGTGCCTGGGCGGCTGCCGGTATGTGTTTTTGATCAGTTGATGGTGTGTGAACTGACTTGTGCTGGATGCCCTCCACCGTGAGCTCATTTAGTTCCAGCTCCCCAGCCTTTAGCCCATTTGTATCCTCCAGAAGACCAGAGTCAAAATCTACACACACTGGAACCTCCCCTACAGACCTGAAGACACACACACACACACACACACACACACAGACACACACACACACACACACACACACACACACTTAAATAGCAGTCTTATATTGAGCAACAGTATTCATGTTATCATTGCAAAGAGAGACATTTCAGCAATATTTTTCATGTATCCATATGCAGTCAGTGATAATATTGTACAGTACAATAGACCAATTTGCAGTGGACGTCATGGTTATGTTACAGAAATTTAGAGGCGGCAGAAAACTGAGGCAATAAGTATAGGGAAACAGGCAAGATCCTCGGACTAAAGGAAAGAAATGTCTTGTCGTGCCGTTGGATGTCAGAATAGGAATGCAAAAAAAGATGGCCTTCATTTTTATAGAATACCGTTGTTGAAGCCACCCTATGAAGCTAAATGCAGATTGTTTATGGTTGCAAGCCATTGAACAGACAGACTGGACTGATGAAATCTGTACGATACCTCAACCTACCATAAGGCTGCATACCAACCCCACTGTACGATACCTCAAACCACCACAAGGCCACATACCAACCCCACTGTACGATACCTCAAACCACCACAAGGCTGCATACCAACCCCACTCTACAATACCGCAACCAATTTAGAGGAAAACAAGTAACCAACATTGCATCACTTCATATCAAATAACATTTAGCTACAGTACAAAAATAATCGAACATGAATGTGCTCAAATGTAATTCGGAATGATGCAGACAGGAGACAGAGATTGGAGCATTACAGTACCTGTTCTGTTGGATGAAATTCTCATACTCTGTGTGTGGCTCTATAGCCTTTAGAGCAGTAGACATCTCCTTGTGGATATAGACCACCTCCTGGTGGAGCAGACTAGACATGTCATAGTACTCCTGCAGGATCTCCTTCCTGGGTCAGATATCAGAGAAAGGTCAAGGCAGTACTTTGGGGTATTTCTGCCAAAACAATGTTTTTTTTATTCTATTACTAACACACAACAGCTTAAATGATTTAGGCCATCAAGCCGAAACCAAGTTTAAATGTGTAGGCTGCCCCAAATTAGATTGCTTGAGAAACTACCTATCTCTGACAGTACTTAGACTTTTTAACCATAATAAATAAATACTGTATGCTCCAAATGCATTTGAAATCGGGGGGAAAGGCTGTAGACAAGAGAAAAGTATGAACATTTGGGCTAGTATATCCTACACAGTTTAAGCTACCTACACCAAACAAACAATGAATGTTCACTGACTGACCTAACTTAGCTTGCATGCGTACACATTTTGTAGATCCTTTTCAAATTAGAATATACTGTAGTAACATTGGTCATCCCTGTCCAAAGCCCACCTGGTAATGTTGATGATCTAGAAAATCACCTGGCAACAGTTTACACCTGTTCCTAAGTGTATATATTTTTTTGACCGACTTGTCATCTGAACATGTGAATATCTTGATGAAAGATGTGGCCTAAAAAGGTCATGTATTCAAAAGCATAATCTGTACACACTACCAAAAGAGGACTCGCCACTCCCCTGAGCACGGCTTTTTGCCTAGGTTCTGACCCTTCTAGGGTATTTTGTCCAGCCTTTCAGGATTTATCCTCTTCATCACTAGGCACCATGTAAAAAGATGTCAACTCATTGAAATCAATATATTTTCAAGTGGTTTTATTCGATCAGCCACTACTTTTGGTAACAAAAGCAACGAAGGTAAGGCGCAGTTTGTTGTTGTAATTTTTATTGATGTACTTTGATTAATAGTTTAGTGAGTGTTGGTCATAGAGGAACACGGGTATCACTGTTGGAATCTGTTAAGTAGCAGCTCCCGAATGTTGTATAGTTTGTGTAGATAACGTCTTTTTCTCAACCTATCTGTCTACATACATTTGGGCATGCACGGTCTTGAAATACAGTACTGGTTTTGCTATATGCTTATACATTTGCTTGGAGTCGGAATATTATTTAATTTGGGCAACAACAGTTTTGATAGATTCACAGTTGAGACGCTTCTCGTTCCAGTAGTGTATTACATTCAGGTATTCACACGTTTAAAAACCACACTACGTCATTGTTTGAGAGTGGGGAAGAGGTATATGGGGAACCTCGGGATGAAGAGGTTTTAACTATATAAGTATTTTATAAAATGTAAACAGGCAATGCCATTTCACCTAGGTAATTCATTTCAATCATATACACATGCAGACGACTCACATACTCACAGTACGAGCACCATCTCCTGCTGAAGGCTTTGTAATGCGTTGAGCAGAGCAGGTTGGACCTGGCTATAGTGGTACTGGTGATACGCCCTGGCTGCTCTGACTGACAAGACATACTCATTATGAAGATCATGGAGCCTCAGGGTGGCCTTCACATAGCGCTCCCTCGCCCGATCACGGTCTTTATCTAAACACACATAAAGACACAACAAGACACACATACTGTATGTAGTTACTAGGTAACTAGAGTTGCAAATGTCTCTTTCATACGTTTACCAGTAAACTACCAGAATAACATTAACATCAGAATATCATTAATATCATTATATTTTATTATTTTTTATTTACACAGAGAAATCAAGCTGAGACCTAGGTCTATTTTACAGTTGAGCTCTGTTTTACAGCAATAATAAAAACATAGACAAATCCAAATATAGGAAATACACACAAGCCTGTGGTATCTTTAAGTTTTAGTCTTGAGGACGTTTGAGAACTGCAGGTCTTCCTGCTTATTGTTGAGGTTAAATAGTATGTACATTTCCTCAGTACAGCCTTATACACAAAGGCTAACCACTGTCTGGCTCCTCCGAAAGTCAGGGAGCCCCAGCTTCCTGAAGTGTACTGAATAAAAGACTGTGATGTGTGCAAAAGGATGCAATAGTAATATAAAGAACAACAGCGCATGGATGGAGTGCACCCAGAGGTTTCAAGACCGATGCATGCCTATGTAGCACATGACCTTAACCTAGCACGGAAATACGTGGCCTGTATGATTTTGTTTCAGTGCTGAGACGACAGACATGACTTGTTTTTATAAAAGAAAGAAGTTTTGATCTTTAGCTTCTTCATCGACTCAACATGTATTTTAAAAGTGATTCCGTCTCACTTCTCTAAACAGCAAAGACTGAGCCTTTGTACCTTTACTGGCCTCCTGGTACTTCCTCCTGGCCTGCGCTGCATCCCTCCCTAGCTGCTTATAACTGGCCTTCAGCCGCTCCAGCTCCGTCTGGGTTACCTGGCAAATGGAAAGGGTATATTGTCAATACCTCACCATTCAAGCAAGGTGCATATTTAGAATAACAAAAAGGATGTGTTAAAGTTGCAATGTCGTTTTTGCCGGACTGCATAAGCGGAGCCGGCCAAGAAGAGCGAATGTCTCTGAGTGAGTGACTGAGTGAGTGATTGACTGAATGACTGAGCTACCGAGTATCTGAGTGAGTGAGTGAGTGTCTAAGTGAGTGAGTGAGTATCTGAGTGAGTGAGTGGCTGAGTGACTGAGTGTCTGAGTGAGTGAGTGAGTGAGTGAGTGAGTGTCTGAGTGAGTGAGTGAGTGACTGAGTGTCTGAGTGAGTGAGTGACCTTTGTTAAACAGCGTAGTGGTTAGAGACGCGGACCTGCAACCTACAGGTCCTGCGTTCGAATCTCGTCTCAGTCAAAACACATTATGCATTAGTATTTGTTCCGGATAGACAAAAACTTGTCTATCCACTGGCTACAACCTTTAGTAGCTGGGTTATAGTAAGCCTAAAATAAATTGTTCACGGTTATATTGCGACTATTTCTGGTGTATTTTCAAAATACGCATCCATGCATGCTTTTTGGGTCAGGATAGACAAAAAACTTTGCTGGCTACAATCTTCAGTAGTTACGTTGTAGTAAGCCAAAAATAAAACTGTTTATATTGCGACTATTTCTGGTGGATTTTCGAAGTACACATCTGTGCATGATTTTTGGGGTAATATAGGCTAGATCAAAACCCCTTGGACAGTAAAAGAGTAGGGGTTTCCACGATTCTCTCGTCTTTTCACTTGATGAAAAAGTCAGTTATCATCACCTATATTGATAGTTATTGTATCAATGTCATTCACGAATGAAAGAAAAACAAATGTTGTGTGCCATGAAATGAAATAGTTTGGCTGTGTAAAGTTCATATTCAGTCTCACTAGCAATGCTCAATTCTTATGACTATTCCAAGTAGCTAGATGCTAGTCAGCCTATTACTGGCTAATAAGCTGTTAAAACGGCCAGTGGCAAAAGCCATACATTTCATAGATGCTATCTGGGGTGGAGGTAAACTTAATAAGAAACATTAGTCCTTTTTTCATTCCACAGACATGATTGGCTGATATGATGGTCTGAGAAATGGGAGAAAGGGGAGATCAAAGAGTCACTGAGACACCATATTTGTATCCCTCACATCAGATCTGGGAGAAATCACTTTTCTAACAACTCCAATCACCCCTGCCACCATTACTTCAAGACCCGGCTCTGCGGTACAACAGTGAATGTTGGGACTAGGGACAGGTTTCATGATTACGTGATTTTCCTTGTTTCACAAGATGATAGTAAAACAGGAACAGACACACACAAACTCCCTGGTCCCCTTCCTCTTGTTCTCAGCCAAATGTACACTCTAATCACCTTGAAGGGTTATCTAAAAAATCTGTGTTGCAGCTATAACATGCCTCCCATTGTGTACACACAGACACACACACACACTCACACACACACACACACACACACACACACATACACACAGTAATGTCACAGCGTAATGAGCTGAGCACAACATTACAGCCACCACTCATGGTTAGCTTGTGAAAGTGACGGCTCATCACTTTGCAAGCAAAGCATACATTTGCGGCCAGACAAGTCTCCAAAGTAGCCTGACAGAACCAGACAGTTAGCCTGTTAGTTAGCTATGTGCTGTCATTTGAAACTAATAAAACTTAAAAACTTCAAATGACCGCAAACTCTGTTTCTGGTGTCTTGTTAATGACAACATCCTGTGAAGTAACAGGTTTTTATCAAGTAGATTTTGAGATATTTATACAAATGTTATTGTCCAAGAAACAAGGCCTTCGAGAACTGTGAGAACTATGAGTTCTAAAGGGTAAAAAAAGGGGGATATTCAGCCACTCTCTGGGGACAATGAGTGTACTTGAATACATACCTACTCATCCTGTGACCTACCCACAAAACAACGTCCTCAGCTTAAAGGGGTGTAGGTGATACTTAACAAACTAGTGATACAAGGGTGGTTTGGTAGAAGCAGGAATGCCACAGTTCAGACTTTCGTTTGGCCTCGGGATTAATAGTTGAATCAGTAATACTAGAACTACGCTGGAACAAAAGCTTTTGGTCCTCCAGAAAAACAGGAATAACCACATCTGTAGCAAAACATACAGGAAAGGAAAAAGCTTGTCCCCTTTTAGTTAAAAGAAAACAGCTAAGACCTACAGTCTCATTTATCAATCATGTAAAAGCAAAAATCTACGCATAAACCCAACACAGTCTCAGAATTCATTTGGACATAAAAACAAGTTATGGCATGGATTTGGGATTTTCTTTGCATTTTAGTAAGACCTAATTTGTGTGAAAATGCACCAATTGACACCACATCTTTTGTGCATTTATGCGCATTATCCTGAAACTTCATACTTAAGAAAATTAAGATACTAATTTTTTTTCAAAATATGACTCTAAATCATAATTGAATTCAAGATTTCCAATTATAATATTACAAGAGAAAAGATTTAATAAGCTTTCTGATATTCACTATGATTTCCTTTCGCCAGTCACTTAAACAGCCTTCAGAGATAAAGGTTTCCACAGTAAAAGTCCAACAGTAGTGCAGCATAGAAAAATAAACATTTCTTAATAACAATTAGGTAGGCATAATACACAGCCACAATATCATTCTGTAGTGCAACACCATTGAATGTATCGACAGCAGGGATAATAAGCAACAGTATACTAATTCAACAACATAATCAACTCTGAATAGCTTTTGAAAGCAAAGGTCCACAATAAAAGTTCAACATATTTATTTGCATAATGCTGCCTCTGGTTGAGATAGAAATGCAGCAAATTCTAAACAGCTTCTTCACTAGAATTCAATGAGTCGTCACATTCGTGGTTCAATCATAGCGACAATGACAGAAAAGATCCTCATGATGATGACATAACATGCAATCATGTCCATCACAAGAAGTAAGAATATTTTTGTATTTGGAACCAGAAATGGGCCGTTGTTATTTAATTATTACTTGGGCAAAAGCAATAAAGATTGTTCATTCAAAGCAAAACTGCACTGGATTACTTTGGACATAAAGGATTTGAGTAAAGTGAAAAAATTATATCTGGAATGATATAAAGGATCTACTTGAGGTCCAGTAATTTGTAATGCACAGAGCACAATGCAGGCTATGATGTCATTGAATTTTCTGCAAAGGAACAGACCATACTGATGGAATACAATCTGATTGGTGGATGAGCTCCATGTGTATCTACTTTCACAGGATAAGATCCACTTAACCTGGTAGGTAGCAGGTCTGCTTCAGAGCATTGGTTGCTATGGTTTCTGATCAGGCTACAGTTCCTGCATTCTTGCTGAATCTGAAAAAACTGGGTTTTCTCAAGTTCTGGTTTGGGAGCGCTAGTTAATTGACAAATACAGATCTCTGGAATACCCCTCCTGTTTGATGTAGTAGCCTTCAAGTAAATATACTACAGAAGCTTCAGAGTCTATGCATTAACGTTGCAAAAATCAAGACGCACAAAAAAGTACAAAACCCATGACACTAACTTTTGTATGTTTATGTGTGAATAGATTGTGAGACTATGTTGTTAAACCATGCATAGGATCATTGCCATGCAAAAGTGTATAAGCAGTGCCATGTGGTGAAATAAGGCCACTGCTTTTAAAACATAGTTTGTTTATTGGTAAACATATATTTTACCAAAAAGAAAGTATGAATGACACATTCTGAGAATAAATAATGTTTCAATTTAATTTTTACCCATTTTGAACTCATGAAATGTTTCTCAATAGGCTTATCATTAGTTCCCCACGCCAGGACATTTTGCATGAAGAGTTGAATAATTTGTAAATTATTGCCACACCGAAAACCAGTGTTGAAATATTATAAAAGACAAAGTCGAAAGGGAAATTACTGATGTTGCTAATTTTTACAGACAAATGGCACAGAACCGCACCACATACAGCTCCGGAAAAAATTAAGAGACCACTGCACCTTTATCTTTCCTTTTCAAAAAAGTTGGAAAGGAAGGTTTCGAGTGAAGAACAGAAGGGTTAAAATTAAGAGACCACTGCAAATTGAAGGCTTCTGTTCCACACTCAAAACGTTCCTTTTCAACTTTTTTGGAAAGGAAAAAAATAGGTGCAGTGGTCTCTTAATTTTTTCCAGAGTTGTATATTGTTTTTGCAAGATTTTCAACCTTGCAAAAAGATTTTTAAAAAGCTAACAAAGGTAATACAACCCATTCCGATGCACATCCAAGTGCCACCATCCTCAGGTTTATGGCAACAGGTACTTTCCAAGATGACCGTTCTGATCAGGCTGGGATCTCACTTAGGACCCAGCTGATTAATCCCTGCAGTCCGAATCATCCACATCAAACATTTACACAACCCTATTGAAAATGCAGTTCTTGTTTATGTAAAGGTTGAAATAATGAAATAATGTCAGAACCAACAATATTTAAATGAAAAACAAATGGATAATGAAAAAAATGCAATGCCTTGTTAGCCTAAGTGTGCACATCCCACAACTAATACGTTGTGAAGGAGTGTTTTGTTTGGATAACTGTTTGGTTAAGTCAGAGCCTATCACACCGGGATTTTGCAATTTTATCCCACTTTTCAAGCTCAGTCAAATTAGTTCAGTCTACAGATTTATTAGGATAATGATAAAGGTTAATCATAATGGTTAATGATATGAATAATGACAATGTTTTTTTAAAGGACATTTTGTCATCGAAATATTTTGGGTATATTTAAAAAAAAAGATGTTTTTTTTTGAGATCTACATAATGAGATCTACATGCTTTCTGCTTTCATGCCTGTTAGTCGCATAACGCAACTCTCCTGCCTCCTGCCTTTTGCCAACCTTTCTTTCTTTTCTTACTTTTTAATTTTCTTTTAATCTTCTTTAAATCTTTTACATTTGTTTTATTTTTGTTCTATAATTGTTTTAATCATATTTTTACAATGTTATCTAATTCATAAAAGAGGAGCTAAGCATAGTTCTTTTGTATTTTTGAGTGATTTTTTTATGATGGAGGAGGTAAGACAGCTGTTGGAGGAACAGATCAACAGCTTAGAAGATTTAGTCACCAGAGCGCTCCTCCGGTCGGACTGTGGGTCCTGTCCGGTAGGTGAATTAACAAATGCTAATGCTAACATAGCAAAACAGGCTAACCTAAGGCTAGAGAACTCTAAAGACTTCCCTATACTTGATAGAACAAAGTCAAAACTGGTGAACAAATCTGAGCAATTTCAGAGCGAACGGCTGAATGAGACGATAACACAGCTTGAAATACGTGAGAGTGAACAATTCATTGACTCTGTAGCAGCTACTCTAGGGGTTGAGCTACCAAATGCTAACGGACAGACACAGATTGGTATACAAGGGATTACAAATCTTGACCACTCTGTCACGGACCTGGTTGACACTCTCCCCTGGACATGTGCTAATGCCACTGGATTAACTGCAGAGGCTTTCAAACCAGCCTTCCCCAATGACACTGACACATCTTACTGGCACAGCACCGGGGCTAGACCGAAGGCATCAACTCCAGCGGGGACTTGGCCTGATGTTGTGCGCCGCAGAGGCAAATCCAGCAAGAAATCAAATAAGAGAGCACCAACCCTCAATCCACCACCTGAACTTACACTGCAAAACAGCTACGAACCACTGACTTGGAACGAAATGTGTGTAAATGAAACTTGGGAAGCTAACCACAACACTAGCATTAGGGCTAACCAAAATCCAAGAAATAGCCCTAAAACCACTGATAGGACGAGGGAAAGAAGAAACTGTGCTAACTCCACATCTGATAAGCCAGATACTACCTTGATTGGGGACGACATAACCACGCC
>JACXGI010010584.1:16996-27478 GCA_016801175.1 Esox masquinongy
TTCTCTCTACACATCCAAGCAACATGCAGATTATTATCCACACTGGGTCTTTTGACATTCTACAAAGGAAAACTGGCTCTGAGATCCTGAAAAAGGATTTTTCTATGCTACTGGAGAAAATAAACAACTTTCAACAACATGTTTTCATCTCAGGCCCCATTCCAACCTTGGGGAAAGGAATTGAATCTTTTAGCAGACTTCTTGGGCTGAATACGTGGCTGACATCGGCATGCCTCAACCATGGGATAAGGTTTATTGACAATTTCAATATTTTTTGGAACTGTAAAGACCGCTTTAGACCTGATGGGTGCTTTTAGTTTATAAATCTCTGAATGGTTTAGGACCCGAATACATTTCTGATATGTTTGAAGAATATAAACCGAGCAGGGCTCTTAGATCCATGAACACAGGTCAGCTAGTAGAGCCCAGAGCCCAAACTAAACATGGAGAAGCTGCGTTTAGCACATATGCTGTATACACAACTGGAATAAACTACCAGAAGATCTTAGACGTGCCCCAAACGTATCCATTTTTAAATCCAGGTTAAAAACACTACTCTTTTCACGTGCCTACGACTGAGCACTTAAACTTACCACACTGTTAAGCCTCATAGCTTCCTATGTTTTTAGCCCATTTTAATCTTTTTTTAAATCTTTATGTTTTCTTATTGCATTTTTATTATTATGCTGTTTTTATTTGTTTGATGTTTTAATTTGAGTATTTGTTTTAATGTTATTGTATTTTTATATATATATATTTTTTTTGTAAAGCACATTGAATTGCTTCGATGTATGAATTGTGCTATATAAATAAACTTGCTTGCTTGCTTTTACAGCTTTTGTAAGCTGGTCACTAAAATAGGAAGTGAAACTTACTAGCAATCGTTCCCCATCCGGTCTCAGGGTAGATATAACTGTATAAGTAAACCTAGGACACTCCATTAATAAACATTATAGGTTATGTTCACAGGATTCATTTCATTACATTGGCAGAACATTTGTTATGTTACAAATTAGGTGTGAAACCGAATTGTAGTCGCTGCATATTTTTTTAAAAGCCAAATCACTGTAACATGTAACCACATATGGATCTTCAGAATTCAGGTGAGTTAAGAAAGATTCGGTTGAAAACATGCTGAAATGCTGAATAAAATGTTCAAAAATAACATTCATAATGTCGTGCTAAAGAACAGAAACATACAGTACATTTCATGTAGGCTGTAAGACTACTTTCAGAGTGTGGGAAAAACACCAAGCTGTAAAATAGTGAACAACTTTTTATTTCTGTTTTATTTCCTGTTTTATCACTAATGTTTTACCAACCAAGAATAACAGCACTTTCCACCCTTGTAATCCACAGTGGATATAAAAAGTCTACACACCCCTGTTAAAATGCAAGGGTTTTGAGATGTAAAAGAATGAGACAAAGATAAATCATGTCAGAACTTTTTCCACTTTTAATGTGACCTATAATGTGAACAATTCAATTGAAAAACAAACTGAAATCTTCGAGGGGGAAAATGAAAAATAAAAACCTTACAATAACCTGGTTGCATAAGTGTACACACCCTCTCATAACTGGGGATGTGGCTGTGTTCAGAATAAACCAATCACATTCAAACTCATGTTTAATAGAAGTCATTACACACCTGCCATCATTTAAAGTGACTCTGAATAATCACAAATAAAGTTCAGCTGTTCTAGTAGATTCTAGTAGAAAATGTCAGATTTTCATGACATTTTCTTAGTTGCATCTCAGAGCAAAAGTCATGGTCCGTGGAGAGCTTCCAAAGCATCAGAGGGATGTCATTGTGGAAATATATCAGTCAGGAGAAGGGTACAAAAGAATTTCCAAAGCATTAGATATACCATGGAACACAGTTAAGACAGTCATCATCAAGTGGAGAAAATATGGCACAACAGAGATATTACCAAGAACTGGACGTCCCTCCAAAATTGATGAAAAGACGAGAAGAAAACTGGTCAGGGAGGCTTCCAAGAGCCCTACAGCAACAGTAAAGGAACGGCAGGAATTTCTGGCAAGTACTGGCTGTGTGCTACATGTGACAACAATCTCCCGTATTCTTCATATGAATGGGCTATGGGGTAGGGTGACAAGACAGAAGCCTTTTCTTACAAAGAAAAACATCCAAGCCCGGCTGAAGTTTGCAAAAACAAATATCAAGTACCCCAAAAGCATGTGTGAAAATGTGTTATGGTCTGATGAAACCAAGGTTGAACTTTTTGGCCATAATTCCAAAAGGTATGTTTGGCGCAAAAACAAGACTGCACATCACCCAAGGAACACCATACCCACAGTGAAGCATGGTGGTGGCAGCATCATCCTTTGGGGCTGTTTTTCTTCAGCTGGAACCGGGGCCTTAGTCAGGGTGGAGGGAATTATGAACAGTTCCAAATACCAAGCAATTTTGGCACGAAACCTTCAGGCATCCGTTAGAAAGCTGAAGATGAAGAGGAAGTTCACCTTTCAGTACGACAACAACCCAAAGCACACATCCAAATCCACAAAAACATGGCTTCAGCAGAAGAAGATTAATGTTTTGGAATGGCCCAGCCAGAGCCCAGACCTGAATCCAATTGAACATCTGTGGGGTGATCTGAATAGGGCTGTGCACAAGAGTTGTCCTCGCAATATGACAGATTTGGAGCGCTTTTGCAAAGAACAGTGGGCAAATATTTCCACGTCACGATGTGCCATGCTAATAGACTCCTACCCAAAAAGACTGAGTGCTGTAATAAAATCAAAAGGTGCTTCAACAAAGTATTAGTTTAAGGGTGTGCACACTTATGCAACCAGGTTATTGTGAGTTTTTTATTTTTTATTTTTCCCCCTCAAAGATGTCAGTTTGTTTTTCAAATGAATTGTTCACATTATAGGTCACATTAAAGGTGGAAAAAGTTCTGACATGATTTATCTTTGTCTCATTCTTTTACATCACAAGAACCGGGCATTTTAATAGGGGTGTGTAGACTTTTTATATCCACTGTATAGCAAATTCTAAACTGGCTTTTCTGTTTTTGGCACTGATCAGAGGTTTTCATCTTGCAGAGTATGTAGCCTTTGTATTTCTGCTGATTGTGACACTTTTACCACAGCCTTCTTGAGGTTGTTGATGATTTCAGTGACACTTGTTTTAGCGTGTTTTTTTCACAGCTATAGTCCTTTTTGTTTTTAAATCAACTGCTGTTGTTTTCCATGGCTGACCTGGTTGTTGCCAATGGCGGAACAGACCAGTCGCTTTTTTTTTTCAGGACATTCCAAACTGTTGATTTCTAATCAAGTTCCTCTATTCGTCTACAGTAGCATACACATCGCTTATTTTTCTTAGTCTTAATGTTGGATTATGCATACTGCACTGACACCAAACACAGATTCCAAAGGAAAAAGCAAAAGATAGAACTGAGACTACACATTCACAGCTCTTTTATGTGTGAACAATAAATGCTACAGGAAAAAACAGATGATTTAGAAACCCCTATAAGCCAAATGTCCCAATACCTATGTTCAAATAAAATGGTTGGATGGAAATCTGACAACGCTGTTATCCTTAGTTGGCAAAACATATACAGTACAAGTCAAAGGTTTGGACACACTTACCAAGGTAAATGTGTCCAAACCTGGACTGACTAACCGTAAGTGTTTAAATGGATAGGCTTGGTCTTTAAAGGCTTGGTCTTTAATAATTGGACCTCAATCCAATTATTACAATTAAGAATAAATGGACAATGAACCTGCTGAAAGCACACACAGGTAAACATGGAATATTCATACATTTATGAATATTCATACATTTATGAATATTGGTTCTTTTAAAACATTCATCCCCTGACTTTACAACCAGTGTTTTGTTTGCAAACGATGCCCTTGTCTTTATATTAGGCACACCGGATTAGAGGTTTGACCAACATTAATTTATTTATCAATAACCCCTGCAGCTAGCATTGCAGTAATTTCTGTGTGCAACAACATCTGACTATTTCTAATTGTACTGTTTGAGAATATGGTATTTCAATCACAAAAGCTCAACAGAGATGAGCCATGTCTTTAAAATGGGGTGGTAACCAAATAAATAATTAGAACACAAACAAACCACACGTTAAGAATAAACCTTCCTGGTGAAAATTTAAGTTTAGACATAAAGGTCAGGTAACTAAGGTTAAGGGTTAGGGTTAGGTTCAAGGCTAGGTGATAAGGAACATTGCTTTCTGGGTATCTGGTCGCATCAAGGATGGAAAAACAAACGTATGTGGGTGTGTGTGTGTATGTGTGGGTTTTTTCTGACCCTGCTGAGCTCCTGGCTGAGTTGGCTCCACTGCTCTGCATAGGTCTTCCTCAGCTGCTGCTTGTCTCTGATCAGCAGGGTAAGTTTGCTGAGGGGCCCAACCTGTAGGTCTTCAGACCGACGCCGCATCAACCGACTCAAAGCCTCTGTCTGTGACACCAGCACGCCCCATGACTAAATGAGGGATAGACAAGTGTAGAGACAGGGAGAGATGGGATGTTAGAAAATTAATATTCAAAGTAATACTATGCCTGTTGTTATATACAGATAAAATTAATTACCCAATCATCTATACTGTTTGAAAAGTTACGCCTAATTTGCAGGTGTGGATTGATCTGGACGAATGTCTAAGTTTATGTCTAAGCTAATACTGAGTTTGCTAAAACACCCTCATAGAGAACAATAGTAACGCAATTTTAAAAAAGAAGCAAATGACTAAATAAAAGTGATTTTGAATAAACGGCAATAATAAGAACAGTGGTAATCACAGGCTAAGGGTTTCTTCTATTTTTTGTTCTATAAATATTCTTCACCAGCTGGTAATTGTGAATCATTCATGTAATCAAAACATTAAAAGCTAAGGGCATGCATAAAAACTATACAAGTAACCAGGAATTTGGTATGACACGCAATGGGGTACACTTATGTAGCAGATATGAAAAGGTTATTCAGTTAGCGCCACAGTCTGCACTAAAAGCATTTCCATCAGTTATGTCACTAGATCTGAGACCTAGAAGTAGTTGTTTCTCTTGCTCAGCAAGGGCCTCTGCTTTTAAGGGGCAATGGTAACAAGATTTGCGTGTGACAGTTGTCTTTGTGCTCATAGGTGCTCATAGGCTGGTTTGAGTCCCTGGAGGGATGGTTGAAGCGAACTGGTTACAGTTACCACACCTTTAAAAACCAAGCCTATCAGAAGCCCCACCTTCCAGGTGATATAATCCCACCTCGGCCCTATAAATCTTTGGTCTGATGAGACCAATATAGAGGTTTTTGGTCTCAATGGGGATGCCTCTCAGAGGCAGGGACTGGGAGACTGGTTAGCATTCAGGGCAGGATGAAAGGAGCAAAATACAGAGAGATCCTTGAACAAAAAAAACGAATCCAGAGTGCGCAGGCCCTCAGACTGGGGTAAAGGTTCGTCTTGTAGCACAACAACAACCCAATGCACACAGCCAAGACAACACTGGAGTGGCTTTGGGACAAGTCTATGAATGTCCTTGAGTGGCCCAGTCAAAGTCCAGACCTCATTCCCATTTAGAATATTTGGAGAACTGAAAACTGCTGTTCACCAAAGGTCCTCATCTAACTTGACAGAGCATAAGCGATTTTCCAAAGAAAAATGGAAAAAAATGCAATGTCCAGATGTGCAAAGCTGGTAGAGACTTATCCAAGTAGACTCATGGTGTTATTGCTGCCAAAGGTGCCTCTACCAAATCAAATATTTCCTGTTTTATATTTGTAATGAAGATTAATTTGTTGACTTTATTTTTTTGATTGACAACATGGACTTTTTTGTGTTGATCACTGGCAAACTTGCAATTAAATTAATTTTGATTTAATGATGTAACACTATAAAATGTGGAAAAGCCTAAGGAGGTGAATACTTTTGAGAGGCAGTGTACTATCGGAGTCATGCATAGTAAGTTTAAATGAAAATCACCTAAAATAAGATGAGATTTAAGAAGAACTGCTTTAGGAGGTGGGGAACACTATGCAATATAAAAGCCTGCATTCATTTCTGGGATATGTCCCAAAAACCCCATTCCTTTCCCGCAACAAATCTAAAGAAGAAAATGTTAACAACTAATTTCTATTTTTTAGGATTGCAATCTGGGGGTTCTCTTTGAAGTACCTGGTTGAGCTGGCTGATGTAGTCCAGTCCACCGCCAGGCTGAGGCCCATCCAGCTTCTCTACCATGGCAGCCATCTGGTGCAGCTGAACAGAGAACTCCCGGTCGCTCTTGGACCGCTGGCTCATCCACTTCTTCATAATTTCCATCAGACGCAGCTCAGAATCCTGCAGGCGCATCAGGGCCGCGTGGGCCTGAGGGCACCACAGGTCCTCCCCAAAACCCATAACGTCTTCACCCAATGCAGTGGGAATCCAGTCACACTGCAGAAATAAGATGTAAGACAATTGACCGCTGAACTGGCTGATAAAGCGCAGGAAGGATAAAAATAATAAAATAATGAGACTGAATGGACTTCATCTTCTGTCTTCTAGCCTTGAGGTGTACTTTGCTGAATGGTAAGCAATAGTTGAATTAGTGAGTTAAGGGGAAACTCAGGGATTGAATAGATTGAAGAGATTTATTATACCATAACAGAGATTAATTGTAGGCCTACACCATAAAATTAAGTTGGACTTAAGGCAAAAAAATAAAAACTAAGAGTATGATGCTTGTATGAACATCAATCCCAATATTCAATGTTTAGCAAAAGTATTCAGAAACCTTGACATATTCTCACATAGTGCTGAATTACAAATGGAATTTTTTCTCTGTCTGATATTTTATCTTAAAACACTTACAATAAATGATTGTAAGGTGATGATTTTATGTAGCGATGCACCGATATCAGTCAGCAATCGTATCAGCCAATTGCTGTAAATTTGGCAGATTATTTCAGACTAATTGTGCTTCTGTTTGAGCCACTAACATTGGTAATACATATATTTTTTGTCATGTGACCTATTTTTTGTTATAATTTCTTCTAACCCCTTTTGTACTACATTTATATCCAGGCACTGAATAATATTCATTTTAGACTTATCTTTTGTTAATAAAATATAAGATTTCTGTATTTCTTTTACCATAAGTAATAATTCATTATTTGTGATCATCACGAGTATTGTGAACAGGCTGTTATTATGGCATTATGGCAGTTTTTTCAAATAAAATAAAAATCTTGGTCTCATTTGATCTCAAAAGCTTTTTCAACATTGCATCTGGGTCACTAATGTTTTCAGATGGTACTTTCTGAGTAATTGTTTCTTTCTTGCCAACCTCCAATATAGGTCAGTGTTATGCAGAGCTTCTGATATGATTGATCACTGCATAATTACTCCACTCCCAGCCACTGAACTTTGTAGCTCCTTCAAAGTGATTGTTTTCCTCTCCGTGGTTTCTCTCACAAGTCAACATCTTGTTTGAGCACGGAGTTTTGAAGGACAGCCTTTCTTCGCAGTGCCAAAGTGGTGTGAAGCAGCTTCCACTTCCTGATTACATTTTTCGTTACATTTCCTTAAATACAATTAATGTATTTAAGGAAATGCAATTAATATATTTAGAATACACTTACAAATATATTACCAAATGCATATACAATGTATTAAAAAATGTTGTAGATGCATTTGAAAATATATTAGAAAATACTATACATACTAAATACATTTTTGAATACATTTGGAAAATTTATTTTTGAATAAATTTTTAAAATGTACAGTAGCATTTGGCAGGCCGCGTCTTGAACCCATGATATTTGTCTTCTAAGTTGAGCATGCTAACCACTACTCCAAACAGGGATATCTGTTTCAGAGGGGTGAGTTGTGGTCTTACCAAGGTTGCTACAATTCGTTAGCGTATATTGGCGACTGCAAGATGAATTGCATTTTGTAAATGTATATCTATAAACATATATGTATTGCAACACCTAATAGTGATGTCATCAATACGTCACTAATGATGAACATTTTGAAAGTGTTGTTTTTGTATATTAACTATGTGAAGACAAGTGCGCTGCATGTTTAGAAAATCTGTTCCTATTATTGGCTGTAATACAATATTGATTTCAGCAAAAACCCCATCCCTGGTTTATACCTAAGGGACCCCACAGTGCTTGCCAGGCTCAATATCAACTAAAACCTGAGCCCTCTAAGTGAATAACACCTGTGTTAAGCTGTAAAAGGGTTCTTGGTCTCAGTTTGTGTTCCTTGTTGAAATAAATGTAAAATAATTTTCAGGTCTGCTGTGATGTGAAAGAATATGTCTTACATGAATGTCCTTTAAGACTGTGAACATTGTTTAGACATACATTTGGACACAATTTAAATGTATTTATATATTTTGACATACATTTCGGAATAAAAGGTGAAATACATCTTGATGCCTGAAATGTAATTTGAATAAAGTTAAATGTATGTATATATTTTTAAATATATTTCAAAATAAAAGGTGAAATACGTTTCCATACCTGAAGTGTATTTTGAATAAAGTTAAATGTATTTGACAGTCATGATACATTTTGCATGCATTTTGCATTGCAAAAATATATTTATTTAACGTATGGGGTCACAAGAAACAGCGCGCTTGTCGGTTGCTCTTTAGAAAATGTGTAAAGGCTTAAACACGCAACTGCGTACTCCAGCATATCTTCAGGTTAAATAAGCAAAAACAGACAGATATGAAAATTAATGTTTCAAGCGTATTTTTGATGTGTCCCCAAATTAATGATAGCTGGTTCATTTATGTTAGATATTTTGTTCAGATCATTCTAGCTGTGCCGGGCGATTCCAGTAGACGTTACATTTAGGCCAGTTACAGTTAAACATGTCTCATGGAATAGATAAAACATATTAATGCTTCTTTTGTTGTCTGTGTCTTAAACAGTTAAAGTACTTTAAACTCACTCCACCTAGACCACCCAATAATCTAAATTTGTCAGCTGTTTCCTTGCTTAGACTACCAGACTATTTTCAAGGTAAGAATATTGCAGACAATTTTGGCAGATTTTTGGGTGGTCTATGCCTTTAAGTAGTAGCTAGGCAAATGTTTCAGTCTTCAAAGTAGCCTAATGCAAAAGATAATATAAAATCAGTCTTAGCTTAAATAACTGACCACAGAAGGTTGGGTTGACTCTTTGAAATGCCAAGCCACAGGCACACAGCGGCCGTTTATCAATCCGCGTTTTTGTCCGTACTTGTGTTCTTGTGAACTCGTTTGACGTCATCTTTCATGGCCCAAGTACGGTTCCAATCCAAAGAACGCAAGTTACCAAGAACGCGTTAAATGCCCGTATGTGTACTTGATCCGCCTCTTTTATCGAGGATGCATGGGTTGGTGACTTGTTCAGCGAGAACGCATCTGATATCCCAGAAGTCATTTCAGGATGTAAGGAGGGAAGGAAAAACTCCACAACTGTAATAAGTTTTAAGTTTTCTTATTTCAGGTAAACGGTACCTGTAAATCAGCATCAGAAAAAAAATATGAAATGGGCATTGTAGTCGCGGAATATTTGCTTATTTTTATTTAAGAATCGGCTAATTTATAAATTTGCTCCGACTTTTCGATCAGCTAGCTAACGTTATCCAATGCAGTGGAGAGACTAGTTAACGTTAGCTAAGTTAAGTAATTACAGTAACGGTAGAGAGGGACAGTTTTTTTGAATTGCAGTTGATTTTCACTTTCAAAAAAATGTC
This sequence comes from Esox masquinongy, assembly GCA_016801175.1. Taxonomy (NCBI): domain Eukaryota; kingdom Metazoa; phylum Chordata; class Actinopteri; order Esociformes; family Esocidae; genus Esox; species Esox masquinongy. The sequence continues at coordinate 26,716 of JACXGI010010584.1, forward strand.
ATATACAAATGTCATATATCATATGATTATGGCTATAGTCTCCATACAACCTTCTGCCGTTCATCTTCACATTAATATTTTATTCAGGGACTACTGAGGAGGTTACAGCCCTCATAGAGTGGGGGGGGGTATTGCGCAATAGCCAAGTACACATGCATCTCAATCCAGATAGGCGCGTTCTCTGTCCTCGCGATCTTGGCAAGAACGTTCTCAAGGACAGAAGTACGTTCTTCGCGTACTTGGAACTGATAAACAGCCAGCGAGTCAGAAAACATACAAATGACGGGAAGTCTCCGACAGATTTGGTAGCAGTAACGGCCGTTTTTACCAACTACAACCATTGGCCAAACTCATGAACACGTTATAGCAATTTTTTATCGTTACATTTCCATGCAGTTTAAGCCAGAATAAATTACTTAAACGTGCTAGCTTAACCAAGGGACCCCCTTGAAGGGAGAAAGCATCATTACACATCTCACCAGCATAAAAGCTGTCTAACTTTTGCCTGGAATTTGTGGTACATCACTCATGCATCTTTAATGCGTCATTATTAAAGCCGCTATCAAAAATACAGGTGCTGGTCATAAAATTAGAATATCATCAAAAAGTTGATTTATTTCAGTAATTCCATTCAAAAAGTGAAACTTGTATAATGTATACATTCATTCCACACAGACTGATATATTTCAAGTGTTTATTTCTTTTAATTTTGATGATTATAACTGACAACTAATGAAAACCCCAAATTCAGTATCTCAGAAAA
>JACXGI010010585.1:0-27237 GCA_016801175.1 Esox masquinongy
GAACTGAAAACTGCTATTCACAAACGCTCTCCATCCAACCTCACTGAGCTCGAGCTGTTTTGCAAGGAGGTATGGGCAAAAATTTCAGTCTCTCGATGTGCAAAACTGATAGAGACATACCCCAAGCGACTTACAGCTGTAATCGCAGCAAAAGGTGGCGCTACAAAGTATTAACTTAAGGGGGCTGAATAATTTTGCACGCCCAATTTCTCAGTTTTTTATTTGTTAAAAAAGTTTGAAATATCCAATAAATTTCGTTCCACTTCTTGATTGTGTCCCACTTGTTGTTGATTCTTCACAAAAAATTACAGTTTTATATCTTTATGTTTGAAGCCTGAAATGTGGCAAAAGGTCGAAAAGTTCAAGGGGGTCGAATACTTTCGCAAGGCACTGTAAATATTATTACAATGCCAATTTTGAAGCCCTGATGACGCAACTGTGGTCTGACCGATTCATACCAGCGTTTGCCAGAGCCCACAAATCCTTGGGGATTGAAGTTGAACTGCCTTGTGTTCATGGAATTTCAGATCTTTTTCTAAATGAGTTGAAAGAATCCAACTCCATCATGACCCTGAACAAAATCTCCAACTCGCTGCTGGGCGAGAACAAAGACTGACAAGGCCTGGTAAACGAAGTTGTGACTTTCTGGCGGAACAGACCCGAAGATAATGAAAATCTTTCTCCGAGTCAGGAATTCAGTGCCTAAAATATTCAGAAAATCTTTCTTCTGAAACCCTTAAGGCTTAATTGATATAACCGTTGTAGTGTTTTACTGATATAACCATTGCAGTGTTTAATTCATATAATGGGTAACTGCTTAGGTATGTTATTTAAGAGAGTAAGCCGAAATTAAGGTACGTAATTGTTACGTATCTTACTACGTGGATCAAGTAGGCAATGGGTTACCGGGCTATTATGGAACCCCGACCATTTACGGTTCAGGGGTGGGCGGCATATTCCGTAATCTATTTAGGATGGTGATCCCATTCATGAAGAGAGGTTTTAGCATCGCCAAGCCGCATTTAAAAAGTGCTGCTAAAATATTGTCTAATCTAGTGCTTTGGCCAATCGTAATGCATCAGATTCTGAGCGACAGCTAGGCTTAGGTGGGCTCATGATGTTGGCTCGCAGACCTAAAAAGAGGCCCCCTGGAGCGCGGCTTCCTTTTCCTAAAAAGCCACGGTCAACGGTTAAAATAAAATCATTAAGGCAAAAGCGAAGTAAAAGTAGGAGGTCTGCAAAGCGAATACTGAAGAGTATTTTCTAAAAAAAAAATGGCTCTGTTACACCGAAAGTCAGGGGAAACATTAAAGGCAGAGTTGGATCTTTTTTCGGCCCCCCTGCTCCAATTTTCTATAGATAGTGCAAATTATGTCGAGATCATGCCAATCTCGGCCCTGGCAGAGATCGGCTCTATAGAATTTTTCATCCCTGGTCACGGAGAACAGTATCTGGATTTGAATAACACCTTACTACACCTAATCCTCAAAGTAACCAAAAAAGATGGTAGTAATATTGCTGTGGATGCCAAGGTAGCTCTCATTAATTATCCTTTGGCCACCATCTTCTCCCAAGTGGATGTGACATTAGGGGATCGACTCATCAGCCAGAGCAGTTCCACCTACCCCTACAGGGCCATTTTGGACTGTTTACTGAATTGCTCTGTAGATACGCTGAATTAGCATTTTGCCGCGGGGTTGTTTAACAAAGATACAGGAGGTGCTATGGCTTCCACTGACCCCGCAGCTGTTCCACCGGGAGCAAATAGAGGATTAATTGTGAGTTCGGGGTACTCTAGAAACTACCAACATTTTGAACTTTTGGGCCCAATACATCATGATATTTTCTTTCAAGAGCGTTTACTCCTAAATGCCGTTGACTTAAAGGTGCCTTATGCAAGTCTGCGCCATCTATCGGTACTTAGTTGAGTTACGCTGGTTTGCGGTACCTAATGGAGTTTGTTTGAGAGCTTAGCTTGCAAGTGGGTGAAGACACTTTCTGCTTGCAGGCTGCAGTCAGACTGAGTCACACAGCTGAGATGGTAGGGTGGATTGATGTGCAACATGCATTCGTCAGAGGTAAACTTTTACACTAGAATCAAAGTTGAATGCTCAACACCAAACTTGGAATATGTGACATTTTCAAATAGTGTTGTAATTTAAAATAATTAAATAACAAAATTGGAAGGAGTTTGAAGGTCAAGCTAACATGAACAAAGGCTGCCCATCTTTGATGCTAAATAATAGCACAAGTCCTCTGGGCAGAAGATGTCTAAGTTTGTGTGTTAGCTAACGTTAGCTACCAATCTTGATAAGCTAATTTAGCTCCAGCTATCACGGTCTGGGCATAATTTCTCCCAGATCTGGACTAATATTTGGGGCTCTCCACATTATAGACAGTATTTGTTCAGTTTAGCCTTTTTCAGGTGCCTTCTACTGTATTGTTCAAGGGAAGAAAATAGTAGAAAAGTCCTGCGCTGGCTACAACATTGTAGTATATATATGCAATATTGGTGAAATATTAATTGTTTAGTGTCCTAGCTGTAAGCACCTTCCTAAAATAGCAGTATGGGTTAGATTGCATGCAATCCTGAATTTGTGAAATTCATTATGATACTTTTTCTTTGGACCTAATGTACAGGACAGTGAGGTGCATGACAGTGAGCCAGAGGACCTGATCCCCTCAGGCAGGGGCAGATCCTGTACGGGTAGGAGTAGAGGCAGGCAGGTTGGCCAGCACAAAGGACAGGGAAGAGCAGCCAGAAGTGGTAGTGGAGCTGGTCGTGGTAGAGGGGCCCGGACCCCCCGTGTTAGAGGAGGTAACAGGAGTGACAGACTTGGACAGATTGATGTTGCGAGGGTGGCAGAGCTCCAGGCACATCGCCTAACTGCCACACAGGTTTGCAAGGGCCATGTTTTTTAACAGAAAATTGAACTTGATCTAGGCCTAAACCCAGATCATAAATATCATCAAAATGTGTCAGATCTCAGTATTCTTCAGCAGACTAATTTTTCTGATCAGACACTGATAGGGGCCATGTCTTTTGAGGAGGCACATGAGCTCCTAAATGCCATTGTGGTTAGAGCACCCGGTATCATTTTTGATGTTTTGAGTTTACACTCTTCAAATATGACACCAGACTCTCAAACGGGACTCCTTTGTTGGTGCTCCTGTGGCAGATGTTGGGAGATGCCCACAGATACAGAGAGGAAATGTTGTGGACAGGTCCCAGAAAGGTTCGTCAGTATGCTCCCACACATGGATCAGTACATTCTAGAAGAGGGTGCGTTGCGGCTTGCTAGAATGGCCTGGAATGATGTTTTTGCCCTCGCTGCCACACAAGGTCCAGGTGACAACAACAAAGAATACCGCTATTGTGCATACCGTCAGTTTACATTGTGGCAATATGGTTCACTGGGACACAGAAATAGGCTTATTATACCAAGTTGTTGTGTGTAGTGCATCCGTGACAAGTACCCAGATCCACAAGGACATTATGTTGGATTCCTCCCACATAGGCCATAGCTATTGTATACACTAACATTGCGATCACAAGTCTCCAGCCTGCATGCCAAACTTCAATTTTGGTTGTGAGTTCCACTGCCATACAGTATGGCCATTTGGACAAACCTGTATATAATAATTCAGAATAAATATTTATAGTAAAAACATACAAGTATTGATGCTTTGGCTCTTAGAGGTTATCAGCTCACCCACTCAATGACGCATGCTGTGCCTCTTCAATTGATCTTGATGTCAAAAGGGGGAAGGGCCCAACACTCCTTAGATGTCTGTGCGTTCCAATGGATGCACTTGTCTACTGGTAGGGTAACAAGGCTCTTCAGGCAGTCTTCATAGGCAATGTAAGCATGATGGCCAATTAGGTCATCATCACAGAGGACTTCACATTGGTCAGGCATGTCATCTGTTTCTGGCTCTTTGCCAGGGCAGTCGTGGACAGTCTCATCAATTCCAATGATTGGCAGTTTTTCAATATTTTGATTGTTGGGAAGAGTTCCCCCCATTCTACTTATCCAAAAGCGAAGAAGTATAAAGCAGTGTCATCAATTATATAAAAACAATAACAAATTATACTATTTGCATATCATGTATGACTTGACAAAAACAAAGATATCTGTACAGTGCATATGAACTTTTGGAAACATACCTCACACAAATATTGTGAACATATTCTTCACCAGAGTCTTCTTGATCTTCCACCTCCTCATCAGAGTCTGGATCCTTTTCAACAATAGTTTGACTTTCATCAGGTGGTGCTCCATCTGCCCAATCAATGCTACAAACAAGAAAGACTATTCTCCATTAAATATTCTCAAATATTTTTTTTATCTGAAGCAGGAGAAGAAATTCAATTACACACTGTTCATGACATCATTGAACCTGTCCTCATTCATATTGGGTTCATCTTCTACTAGGCTCATGGATGTCAAACTACAGGAACAAAGTATTTATGATAAACAATGAAAGTAAGTTGCAATAAACAGAAATCAAACACAAACGAACAGAAAACAATACAACCAAATCACACTCACCTTTTCTCAAGGCATTCATCATCCTTGTTTTCCTTTGTCACTTCATCTGTGAATGGTAGAATATCTTCAAACCTCTCTATATCCCTTTAGTTTTGAAGAGTTAGGTAATTTTTTTTGGGATCGACAACAACAGTTTCCAAATAAGTATGAATCCATTAGGATCTGACACTATCTTTACTAACTATGAGTATACTGACCAGTCTGTAGCAGAGCCACTTCCAATTGTTGATCCTGGTGCAATGAACACCGACATTCGTTTTGATGGGGTTGGAGTAGAGGGGCCCTTTTCATAACTACGAAAAACAGAATGAACATAAACAGCTAAACTGATCACAATGTCATCTGGACTATCCGTTGCCATATTTCAGAGATTTGTTGGTAGCTCGTTGATAGGGGATAAATAATATGCGTGTTTTGACCAACTTGCACAAGGCTAAATCCAGCTAAAAGGGCAGTGAAATTGATTCTTCCGCGCAATAGTTGTTTATGCATTGTTTGGTCTACCAACCCACAACGCATGTTATTTTTTCTTTGTCTTTTGCAGAGAACACAACAAATGTTAGCTAGGTTGTTACAATATTTTCCATGGAAAAAAACATGGAATTAAGGAATGCCTGCTCGGACGTAACTTAGCTAGCTAATATTTGCTTAGTTTGCTCATTTTGACCAGCTCAGTGAAATAAATCCAAATCCTAAATCAATGTTCTTGTTTCTTTAATTTCTGTGAGCGGAGATAAGTTTTAGGTTTCTCCAAAGTGTTTGTTCGAGACGATCATTTTCAGGTTTTAAGTTTCGTTTCGAACAAAGACTTTGGAGAAACCTAAAACGTATCACCGCTCATAGAAATAAAAGAAACAAGAACATTGATTTAGGAATAGGAACAGCGAGCTGTTCAAAATGAGCTAACTAATTCTCCATCATTGGTACTGCAGCCTATACGAGACCAATAAAATGATATTTCGATATCTAGCAAAATAACAATCTAACAGCAGTACATATAGCTTTCCTTGACTATAACTATCTAGCTAACTTGATAAATGAGGTATCCAATGTTACATTACCTGTCCAATAAAAACGTGGCCAACTCTGCATCGCTCTTCATAAATTTTTCAAACTTCATCTGCCGCCATCTGATGAATGCCCAACCAAGATTTACCCTCGTCTTACTCCGTGCTTTATTGGATGCTCTCTTTGCTTCCGTATATTTTCGTTTCTTATTTATTTTGCAAGCTCCTCTGCTAATAGGGCCTGCATCCACCATTGCTCTTCAGAAATAGTGGGCGTGTTTGTAACTCTCAGTGTACCAGCACTCAAAGCCTGTCATTGGCCCTCACCTCACACACCTTCACAGATGTACATGCCTATGAACGTCCCGGCCCTCTACGTTTTACTGGCAACCAAGGCAGTGGGGATAATGTCAGTTCTGACACTCTGCCAGATACTGTTTTAATGTTAGCTGATGACATATGAGGGTTATTATCGGATATTTTGTTATGGAAAATGCTGCATAAGGCACCTTTAAGAGTCAAATTAACAAGAGCAAAAGATGAATTTTGCCTGATGGCCATGGCTGACGGGGACTTTAGTCTAAAACTGCTGAGTGCATCGCTTTTTGTGAAAAAAGTCTCTGTGTCTCCGGCTGTTCATTTAGGACATTCCCAGGGCTTATAATGAAAGGAAATGCCCTGTATCTCCTTCAAAGAATAACTATGAAAAAATGTAGCATCCCCAGAGGATCTAGAATTTGCAGTCAAGACAATTTGTTTTTGGTTGCACTTCCCCGCTACATTGTCATCGAATTGGTTGATCATGCGGCTAGCACCGGCTGTATGGATAAAAAAAACTTTTATTTCTGTAATTTGAATACAGAGTATGTGGCCCTCTGTCAGGATGGACGTCAAATTTCCGCTAAGGCCTTCCAGCCAAATTTCAACAACGGCATATGTGTCAGAGAATTTTATCATCTATACCTGGCTACGGGAAGACATTTAAAAGATATGGCCTTGCCTATCGAGAGAAAGGATTACGCATTGGGATGCACCCTGTACACTTTCAACCTAGCTCCAGATGAAGACACCACAGGAAGTCTTTCAGTGGTCTCCACCGGTAGCCTACGATTAGAAATGAGATTCAGAGACCCGTTAGACCGTACAGCTAGTATAATAGTATATGCGTGTTCCGATTCCATCCTGGAAGTAAACTCCCGAAGACAAGTCATGGTGGATTACTATTAACCAAAACAAACCTGAATACCCAAGAGATTGAGATTTTTATGCAGCGAATGGTTGGAACCCAGTTCCGTGGAGTATGGGCGTGTGATGAATTACCTACAGATATTTGTACGGATCGCCCGGCCAAGTTCATCGTCAATACACATCCGAGCCACCTGCCGGGAGAACATTGGCTGGCTGTGACTTTAGAAGATGGAAAAATCACAACTTTTTTCGATTCCTATGGATTTCCCCCTGGATTTTCACATTTTCCCAAATCTATAAAACGATTCTTAATCAAAAATGGAGTTGTGCTATATCATAGCAGTAAACAAGTACAGGATGAATTTTCATCACTGTATTTTCTATCTGTGTCAAAGAGCCAGGGAGCTTTCCTATGAAGATGTTATCTCTCAATACAGTGATGATTTAAGAAGTAATGATGTCATGGTAGACTGTTTTGTTAGAAAATATCAAAAGTGTTTAAATGTATGCCCTTTCAAACCTTATACTCAATGTGCATCTTCAAGACAAATGTTTAAAGAATGCCATAAATGCTAAGTTTTGTAAAATGGATTTTTATTGAAATAAACTATAATTACATTACAGTTGTTGAGTGTACATTTATTCAGATATTTATTAAAACTTTAGCCAATCTTCTGTATTGCCCAGTTCAAATGAGTGTTGGGCATCTTTAAAAGCTGTTTATCTTTTGGAGGGAGTTGGCTGATTTGATTTTAAACCTTGTATCTGCTGGCGCACCTAATAACTAGGCATTCCAGACATCGGTACATTAAGGGCTGCTATGGCTTCAAGAAAAGGAAGCCAACCTACAGGTCTCCTGTCTTTGGCTATTTTGTGCGAAGCAGTTACATTTTTGACCAAATCTAGCATATGAGACCCTCTGATGGTTTGTCCTTAATGTACAAACTCACCCCGGTCATTCCAACCAGCTCTGCCTTTTGACCGTTTTATTTTATTCATTATATATATAACATTTTTTCGATCACGTGAAGGAATATGTTCCAACATGTCCGTCATCACATCATAATCATCTTCCATAACATGGCCCTTTAAGTTTGGAGGAAGGGGCCCTGAAACAACAGGCTCTGTGTCCTCTGGCCTATTATTTTCTGGCAGGGAGAGGGTCAAATGTCCTGTGTCATTTTCATCTTGTTTCAAGAGAGACAAGTACCTTTGTAAGAGTTGTGAATATTTCTTTGCCTTGTCATAAGGGTTAATTCCTTTCATGTTCAATACATCCTTCATACTTGAGTCCAGGTCCCTTTCAGCCGTTGAATGTTTTCTGGGCCTTATTGTTTAAGTTTATCCAACTGATGTTGAGGCACTAAGTACATTTTATTAGACATCATCGAATCAGGCCCCACTCCTGGATGAGATTAGACTAGTTATGATTGGGATTGCCACACTTAGTAGGGGTAATAAAAATCCACTTGTTTGCTGTATGGCTCACCTTTTCTTTTTAATACTGATCTTTTTGTCTGCAAATAGCTTGATGACAGCCTTTTGTCTCTTTAATTTTTTTAATTGTTCCTGGCTGAGTGGGATACGCCCCTTGAGAAGATTCAGAGATTTAAAATAAGATCAGAAGAACAGTGTCCCAAGATGGACTTTCGTTCTTTAGGTTTGGCTACGACTAGGGCTCCCAAGAAGGGCAAATGTCTTTTTAAACGTGCAGACATGTTTACTATTTCTTTGGGATGTACACTGTTGGCCACTCCCACGGAAACAAGCCAGCTCTGAGTCTTAAATGTTCTGGTGTAGAAGCTTTAAGATCTACCAATAAATAGGAATATGCTTTTTTAGTAGCATCGTCGTAGCTTTCCAGGAAAAACGATCTCCTTCCAGGACACATTTGCTGGGCCAAAGTATTAATCTATAGTTTGTCTCTTGGGTTTTTGAACAAAACCATGTAATTGGAGTTCAAGGTAATGGTATGGCTATTTTTACCTTGGTGAAAGACATTTTGTACCAGATAAAAAACAGATAAGTTTCTATGATGAGTATATTGAGTAAAAGTTCTAGAAATTTCAGAATTTTCACCACCTGCAAACAGCATATCATCCAAAACTAGAAGGTTATTTCTGTTAGGAGGTAAGAGTTGATCATCATTCAATCAGGTATTCCTTCAACAAAAAAACATTTCATCATACATTGGTTGATAGCAGGAATAACACCATACAATATTATCATATTTTTGAGTTAATACATGTTCAAAATTTTCTAAAATATTTTTTGCAAAACAGGTCTTTCCACTGCCAGATGGGACGGCTATTAAAGCAGAAAAAGGACATTGCAAACGCGAGTCAAAACCTTCTACAGAATTCATCTTGTCTAATCAAAAGCCAAATGGTAATGTGGTACCGTCTGCTAGCAGTACTCTCTTGTCATACACCACCTGGAATGTTTTCGTGAGTGGGACGTTTTTTAAATTGAAACCCATTTCACCCCTCACAATTCTTTTGTAGGAGGTAGAGGTTTCCTCACTAGTTCTGTCTTTTATGAACCCATCAACCAATCATGTGATCGATTCTAGGTTTACCTTAGGGGCGTTTTCATAGTTTTGTGTGATGCATTTGGCCTTCAAGACTACGCCGTTGTTTTTAGTCCTGAAACCATAACTCTTGGGACCGCAGGATGCCCATTCTGTGATATGGTCACCATCTTCAAGCTCATTTCTAAACCCAAATAATTGCTCAGAGGGGGTTTCCATTCACCTGCCTTGCTAACACAGACCACAGAGTCTGTGTCATGGTAAAGCACGCGCCTCTGCAGCTTGTCCATCAGATTGTACAGTTCAAGACATCTGTAGGCTGTCGTAAAGGTAGCAATTAGTACGTTCACGTTGTAATTTGTATTTTTTTAGGATCCAAACGTATGCCCTCTTTGTCATAATAATGCTGAATGTACCTGTCTTTGCTCTCTTGATCGGTGGCTGATACAGGATAACCCGAAGCCATCTGCTTGCCTCTCAAGAAAGACTTGATATACTCTTTAAAAAGAGTATCTGATTTTCTGACAAAATTCCACACCTCATAGATTTTAGCTATAGTGTACCCCTTAGCCAGAGCCATATTTAATTCTTCCGTGATCCATACGCCTGTCAGAGCTCTCTGTTCATCAGAATGATCACAGGGATGCTGCTGATTATTGTTGTCGCTGCATGTATGACAAAGGGAAAAGAAAAGCTTCCCATTAGGGCCCCTTGACGGTAGCACTGGAAGAAATAAGCCCCTCGGAGGATAAACTGTTGCCTTAATCACACCGAAATAGTTTTGGGGCAAGTCAAAGTCACAATGAATGATTTCAGGGTGGCCCAGAGGAAAGAGGTACTTGCTCATGACACGAGGGTAAAGGGATGTGAAATCACTATACTACAATGTTTCGTCCTCTTGGGCTAAATGTTTTAAAACCAAAGCATTGGTGCGGCCACCAAACAAGGCCTCTCTGGGCTCCAGGGGATCTGGCAAACCAAAATTGCCCAGAAAAGCTTGAATTTGATCTGACCTTTTCAAGTGACCCCATTTATGCTCCCACATTACCACCACTTTCAGGCCATAATCACCCTGTAAGGATTTCAGTTTGTCTTGGAACTCTAGATGCATGTCTCCAAAGCTCTTTCGGGTTAATGCACACATTTCCTGTGGCATAAAGCAAGATGTACAACCGTGAAAGAAACATCCGTTGTACTCAAAAGCTGTCTCAACACCATCGATGATTGCTTAGCCATCAACAATGATAAGGTCCAAACTTTTTTTCACCTCATTTCAAGGCATGCTGAATAAAGATGTTTGTCTCAGCCAAATACTCCAACCATTGAATAGACCCACTCAAATAGGCTTTATATTGTTGCCTATAGTTATCAGCTGAAAGAATAGCTATAGTCATAAAATGAGTACGATAGGTTTTCATGCAGACTGATGTGATTGTAATACAACTCAGCGGATCAATGCCTTCATCGTTGATTACCTCCTCTCTGAACTTGTCACAATACATTTCCACTTCTTTATGAAAGTCAAAGGTCTGATGAAGGACTGTCTCATACCATGCCATAAACCTTTCTCTGTCACGGATTGACATTTGGTCAGCCCCATAAATTTCAGGACCGGGATAAGGACCAATGTACAGATGTCACTCGTTTAATTACAGCGTTATCTTACCACGGTAAGATCAGGTAGATTGCGTCAACATATGGTAGATTGCGTCAAACTGTGATTGCACTATTCCAAACACATGGGGGAGCTAGAATGCTGAAAATGCTATTCATTCTCGAAAATCGTTTTCTAAATGACAGTACACACAATGTTCACAATGTTCTCCTAAAATAACAGGTTATAACGAATTTTAAAGTGAAATGTTTCTAGTTGCAACTTCATCACTGATATAATTACGAAATGTTTTAATAAAGAAACACACCAATAGCCTACACAGAAATAAAGACTATTTGTTTAAACATTTGAATTATCTTAAGAAATAACAAAATACAAAGCAGAACTATTTGTTACGATCATAGTTTTGAAGTACGGCATGGTAGAAAAACCCATCTTATGACAGTTGGCGAATAGGCTGTCAGAGTGTACTCTATTGTATTTAATAGACATATGTGTCAGTTGCTTATTTGTTGTATCAACTCATTTGTTTTATCAAATCAGCCAATATGGCCGTTAAAATTCCCAAATTCCAGCCGTATAGAATAGCTACCAAACATATGTTTTAAATAGCCATACTGTATAATAGCCTACATTTAAACAGCAATAAAGCACAAATTCTATGATCCAACAAATGTTTTTTATGTAAATTAGTCAGCATGATGAAGTCTTCACAATCTTTGGGAATTGAGCATACAGTATAGGCGACACCAGAGACATTGCTATGATCTACTGCGGTGAAGTTAGCTTTATATTCAAGATTCGGACTTTGATCGTCAATACCACATCAATGAAACCTGCCAGAAAGACAACAATTACATATTCTGAATCTGCTGGCAATAGCGAACAAGCAACACTCCTTGTTTTTCCATATTGGTTTTATATTAATCTTTCAGAGTCAAAAAGAATGTGAAAAACTGCTTTATTACGATGCGAGGGTTTAGGCACCGTCTTAAATTGCAACATTATCTGGTCATGTTGATGAAAAAACGTCAGTTGTTTATGTAAATGTCAATAGCTCGTATCAAAATTACCAACCAATATAGCTTCAGGGACAACTGCTCTACCATCAACATTCTTTAGTTTTCCAATTTTCCAATGTAGGTAATTATTAATAGTTTTTAAAGCAATTGTCCATCAAAAATGCTCAATAGCTCGGACCCAATAAAACTTATATGGAAATAACCAACTGATATAGCTTCAGGGAGAGCTGCTCTAACATCAACATCCTTTAGTTTTCCAATATTTCAATTTTGGGAATGATTACTATGGAAATAACCAAATAATGTAGTTTCAGAGAGAGCTACTCTACCATGAACAACCTTTAGTTTTCCAATTTTCCAATGTAGGAAAATATGTATAGTATATAAAGCAATTTTTCATAATTTATGTTCAATAGCTCAGACCCAATAAAACTAACATGTAAATAATCAACTGATATAGCTTCAGGGAGAGCTGCTCTACCATCAACATCCTTTAGTTTAGCTATTTGTCAATTTTTGACATTATTCCTAGTTTATAAAGCAATTTATCATGAATTCTGTTCAATAGCTCGGACCCAATAAAACCTATATGGAAATAGTCAACTGATATAGCTTCAGGGACTGCTGCTCTACCATGAACATCCTTTATTTTGGCTATTTTTCAATTTTGGACATTATTATTAGTATTTAAAGCAATTTTTCATGAATTCTGTTCAATAGCTCGGACCCAATAAAACTTATATGGAAATAATAAACTGATATAGCTTCAGGGAGAGCTGCTCTGCCACCAACATCCTTTAGTTTGGCTATTTTTAAATTTTGGACATTATTACTAGTTCATAAAGAAACTTTTCATGAATTATGTTCAATAGCTCAGACTCAATAGCTCAGACCCAATAAAACCTATATGGAAATAATCAACTGATATAGCTTCAGGGAGAGCTACTCTACCATCAATATCCTTTCGTTTAGCTATTTTTCAATTTTGGACATCATTACTAGTTTATAAAGCAATTTTTCCTGAATTCTGTTCAATAGCTCGGACCCAATAAAACCAATATGGAAATAATCAACTGATATACCTTCAGGGAGAGCTGCTCTATCATCATCATCATCCTTTAGTTTGGCTATTTTTCAATTTTCAACGTTATTACTGGTTTATAAAGCAATTTTTCATGAATTCTGTTCAGTAACTCGGACCCAATAAAACATATAATGAAATAATCAACTGATATAGCTTCAGGGAGAGCTGCTCTACCATCAACATCCTTTAGATTGTCTATTTTTCAATTTTGGACATTATTATTAGTTTATAAAGAAAGTTTTCATGAATTCTCTTCAATAGCTCGGAACCAATAAAACTTACATGGAAATAATCAACTGATATATCTTCAGGGAGAGCTGCTCTACCATCAACATCCTTTAGTTTAGCTATTTTTCAATTTTGGACATCATTACTAGTTTATAAAGCAATTTTTCCTACATAATTTCCTACAATGGAATTTTTTTTTCCGGATCACATCACCCATGACTTCCCATCATTATGCACACCAAATCCGGTGTATTCTGCCAGATGAAAATATCAACCGCCAAAATGTCCGGTGGGAAATATGCCAAATGAATAAGTAAATAGATTAATAACATTAAATATCCTAATATTGTGTGACCTGTATGATCTGTTGCCAAGAAAACAGCGAGCCTCCGCTCATTCTCACAATAAGACATTACTGAGTCATCTGACTAAGCTCGGCGCGAGAATCAAAAGCAGCACACTCCCGCACCAGCTCCAGCCGGTTTTTTTTTAAAAAAAACTAGTGATGGTGCAACTGAGGCCAGCAAACGAGGTTCAGTAAATGATCTGAGCCAATAGTATAACAAGAGGCGTAGGTTTCATTATACATGAGTGGGACATGTCCCCCCCACTTTTTACTAACACAACTCTTATTATAAGAATAGCTCCAAGTCTTTAGAACGTTGCAGTGGCAGTACGGTGAGCTATTGCGTAATTCGAATCAGACTGGCTTTAGGACCACACGCAGGCACTTTGCTTTGAGGTACAGTAGTTGCTGGATAGGCCTGGTTACGTTAGTAGGGTAGAGGCTACGGACATTACCTCTAGCATCGTATGAATGAGGTAGATATTTATCTTATCAGAGTATTTTTCTAAAACCGGTAAGGTATAGTTAGGCTAACGTTATATATGAATGATAGTTTCAAAATATATATCAGCTTGCTAGCTAACGTTATTTCGCTAGCTAGGAAACAGTCTACATTACACTAGGTTCACCTCACTCACAACTAGCACCGTATGACACCAGCCAAGAAAAGACTGAAGTTAGACAAACGGGTATTTTTTTTTATGCAAAGGCAAAGTGAGTGGTAAAGCTAACTAGCTATGAGATATTAGAAGATATAGCTAACTAACTAGCTTAATAGGTGATCTCTTGAAAAGTTGGCTAAAGTTGTAGTTCCCTACATAAGTAGCAGCATTTGACATTTCAACCTAATGTGGGTCTAATAGATCAAACATTGCCGTCTGGTTCTGCAGGCGTCAATGTAGCTCAAGTTGTTCATGTCAATTTTATGTCCTGCATTTTAGCAGGATCAGATGGTGACCGTGAGAAGGTCCTTGTCACAGCAGGATCAGACAGCCAGGGAGAAAAGGTCAACCGGGGAGCTGAGGGGAATTTTTTTCTTTTAAGGTGGATAACTTAAAGAAAATTAGTTATGTTATGTGTAGCCCATATCTTGAATATTCATATTTATTGGCAGAACCAGAAGGATGTTGAGTTGCACCAGTGTAGTCATGCACGAGAGTGGTGGAGCTTAGGAGGTGAGGTTGTGAAATTCAAGTACAGTACTGGCAAAATCTACATGTAGATCAGAGATGAGCTCACACATTGAAATACAGAGGTCTGTAGTAGCTCTTCACTAAGAGCACACATCATAGACAATATGTAAACTAAGTAATATTAAATGAAATGGCTGAAGGCTGTATTTTGCGAGTTTGTTGTAGCAGAATCAATGAGATGTTGTGTCCATCAGTGCACATACAGCATATGGCCAAAAGTATGTGGACACCCGACCATCACACCTATTTGAGCTTGTTGGCCATCCCATTCCAAAACCATGGGCGTTTTCAAAAACATATTTGTCCCCACTGACGTAGCTATCCTAGGTGCGGTTGCACTAGGGCCCGCTGTGGGTGGGTGGCCCGTGCTTGACATCTAAAAAAATGTTTTTTGTAATTTTATTTTAAATTGTGTGTTTCTATGTGGTTATCACAGTCAGACCTCAGAATCGGCTTTCCATGCATATATACCATTTTACAATTTTTCGTCCTGGGGGGTCCATTTAAGGGCAGCTTGCACCCCGGCCTGGCGTCACCACTCTACGCCAGTGTTTGTCCCCCTCACATTTGAATTCAAACCTACGCTCCTGAGTATAACTTTCCGCAGAGCCTGTCAAACGTTTTTTTGCATGCGTGGGCTAGACATCCAATGGAAACGGACATCATTCGTGGTAGCCTATTTTTTGAGACGTTTCAAACATTGACCTCAAAATCCCTTAGTCAGATTGGAAACATGACTTTGGAATCAAAATATTGGGCAAAAAGATTGTTGTCTATAAATATAATTGCGATCTGGCTCAAATTATTTAGGCAATTATGTAGTTAATAATTGCGACAGCCGTACAGTTGGTATACAGTATTTAAACTGAGTATATGCTCAGCTCACAAAGATTGTGAAGAGCTCATTCTATGCTGACTAATTTAAATAAAAAAAACATTTGTTGGATCACAGAGTTTGTGTTTTATTGCTGTTTAAGTGTAGGTTATTATACAGTATGGCTATTTAAAACGTATGTCCGGTAACTCATCTGTATGGCCGGAATTCTGGAATTTTAATGCCATATTGGCCGTTTTGATAAGACAAATAAGAGACTGCGCTTGTCTAATAAATTATAATGATGCGAAATTAGGCTACATTGCGGCATTGCAAAACAGCGCTAAACTTGATTTAAACATACTGAAATTTAGACGCAACTTTTATTTATTTGAAATGCAATTCATTTGGAACATACCATTTTGAACGCCCTCCTTCGATGACTGTTCCTAAATAGGTGTAGCATTACATTGTTCCGTTGTCATTATTCTATACTCACAAACTGAAAACTATTTGGAGACTAACTACCGTTTGTTTTACATTGCATTCCTACTCAATAACTGATTAGGCATGTGAGAGTACAAGTATTGTAACAGGCGCTTTGTCTCACCCGTCTCTCTCTCTTTGGGTTAATGTGGAGTAATTAACAGTAATTTGTCAACTTTAGGCCATTGTACAGTAAATAAACGAATTACATGTTCTGTTAGAAACTTTAGATAAAAATCTATCGTTATTTTACCTCTGAAAATATTAATGAAACATTGATGGGTTTAACGTGTAGCCTATTGCCTGTTTAACAAACTAAACGTCCTTCATGTAAAGCACTTGAATTATATTTTCGCTTGGGTTTACTGTGGCATATTGTATTTTATCAAATAAATTTGGTGGAAAAAGTAATTTCTTATTTTTTTATTTTAATACATTTTTATTGATAAAAACAGATGCAGTATTCAGGAAATATTCGTGCAGAAAAGTGGCATCAATGATGCAATAATTAATGTACTTGGTAAAAGTCTGCAATTAGCCTACATAAATGTTAACTTAATCGTTGTAATCAACAGCTATATTTCCAGTCAAATAATTGTATTTCGGTTTAAATAATTACAATTAATGAAAAGGAAGAGATTCACGCGTGTAGACCTATAACATGGAATCAAACACAGCAACATAGCAATCCATGAATAGGATTATAGTTGACAATATTCCTCCGATTTTAATGTTTTATTCTGGCCATATAAGCAGTGGTGTAGTGGAGGGTATACGCAGGTATACACCGTATACCCACTTTTTTGTCAGCTGCCATTGCGTACACTCACTTCTTACCAGTGGTTTAGTGGAGGGTATACACAGGTATCGCTTTCTACCCACTTTTTGTCAGCGGGCATAGCGTACACTGACTTCTTACTAATGCGTATGAATGTAGTTGTGAGGTCCTCGCATCGTTCCTGCTCCAGCTCCTCCCTCTCGCGCCCCTTGCCGGCCACCGCTACACACTCACATCCCAGTGTACCTGAACGCAGCCCGCAATCCAGATCCCAATCACCGGAATACTGAACACCTGCGCCTCGTTACCCCTCTATATCAGCCTGTTCTCCACCTCCACTCAGGTGTGAGGTATTGTTCGTAGTGGACCTGCCAAGTCTTCGCATAGCGCTCTTCCTTGTTTTTCATTCCCAGCCTGTTGTCCTCTTCTTTCCTTGCCCTGTCCCCGTTTGTCTCTGAGTATAGAAGCCTGCCTCTTGACCTGCCTGCCTGCCCAGTGGATTCTCCTACCTGCTTGCCCCTGCCTGTACTGTCGCCTTCGCAGACTGATCACCCGGTTACCGTACCTGCCTGCCTGCCCTGTGGATTATCCTGCCTGCCTGCCCGCCCCTTCCTGTACTGTCGTCTTCGCGGACTGATCACCTGGTTACCGAACCTGCCTGCCTGTCTCTCTCGTTCTGCTCGTGCCTTATCCCTTGTGCTTTTGCTAATAAATCGACAGTTGCGTTCCGCAATTGGAACCTCAAACCCCTGGTCCCGGTGTTCATTACAGTAGTGCAGTGAACGTATATGCAATATAATTTTTTTGTGGTAGATAAAGCATGCAAAAAGTAGCATACAAAAGCCAGTCGCATAATTATTACAAACGCAAAATTTTAAAAACGACCAATAAATAATGTGCCCGAGACCGACGTATGACATAGCTCTGATTGGCTGGTTATTTAGAACCTCATGTTACTTAACTTCAGTCAAATATTTTTGCCTGCCAGAATGTTCAGGGTTTTTTTCCCCCGAGGCAAAATTAGGCTTAACGTTACTTCCGAAATACATTATGAAACGAACTCATCAAACAACTTTGTCATTTGTCCAACCAAATAAACGTAGTCGAGCAGCAGACAAAACTGCCTGCTCTGCTGGTGCCCTTCCAGATTTTGAAAGATTTTGAAAGCAACCGGATCCTCCATGGTAAGGACTTGGTACCTCCATTGGTACAGACTGTACCGTACAGTATATCAGTAAATTACATATTTTTGCCTTAAATCTATTTGTCAGTGTTGCGGTTTGGCAGTACTCCCTTGTTAACTGCCTTAGCTAGCTAACGTTTTTTAGCTAACTTTACTGTTGCCAATTTTTGAGTTTTGGAAATGGTAGCTAGTTCATTTGGAAAATGCGGGTAGGGAAGCTGACATCAGGACTGGTAGCCAGTTAGCTAAATTTCTTATTTAAAACCTTTCAGCTTTCAAATGGCCAAGAGTGGATCATACAGTACACAGCTTGCTATTTCAATACAATATTGCAATCTTGTGGTGTAAACTGGTCATCTTATTTGCACTTTCACTGTAAATTACTGAGTATACTGTGTTTTTTGTTCTTCATAGACACCAATGATTGGCCAGACCTATAGACAGTAAAGTATGTGAAAGATTTACTATGAAGTCCAAAAACCTCTGGTTAAGATGCAAGAAACTGGGTAGGTTAGGGTAGTTCAAAGACTTGGTTTCCAATGTATCTACATGGTGTTAGACAGGGATGGGCAGTATTTATGATGCATGTATTTCAAATATGTATGTCAAATACAAAATAGAATTTTGTCATTTGTATTTGATGAAAATGGCTATATATTTTGTATCAAAATACTTTAGTGTTTTGTATTCTGTAACTTAAAAATACTGTAAAATAGTTGGTGAAAACTCTAAATGATTACATCATAAAAATGCTGCCTCTGATTGGTGCCTACTCAGCAATTTGCCCAGACAGAAAAGGCATCCATACCTGAAGAAGGTCAAGGTGAGAAACGTGTACTTGGCATCTTTGGAGCAGTATCCCCTAATCAAGCACCTTTTTGGAGGTTTAACACAATCATCCCATCCTCAGCTCCAGTAGAGCGTTTACTTTCTTTTGCTGGACTGATCAACCAGCTCCATCAACAACGTCTAAATGCCACACCTTTTGAAAAATTAGTTGTGCCTAAAGGCATCACTAGCTAAAGAGACCTCTGCAATGTAGGCCACAGGGCATACACTCTCATTCAATACACTGCCTCTCTCACACACACTCACTCAATCACATGCTTACTTTCTCACCCACAGTCATGCATAAGTTTGACTGTTTTTGGTAGAACCTTTGAACTGTTTTGGAATACCTGGTCTGTAGTATTCTCTATTGTTGTATTCTCTATTGGAGTTTAAGTAAATGTTGGTACTACACTATTAATGTGTATGTGTCCTCTATACCTATATTCTGCATCTCTCAATAGAGTCAGTGGTTGGAGTTTGGTTAATACTCCTTGACAAGTTCTGTTGCTACTTTCTGATTACGTTTCTGGCTACATTTAAAATCAAAACATATTCATCATTTAATTATTGTTGACAATGTGCTGAAATGTTTGTTTTCAACTTCCAAATAGGTGTCCAATGACGGATAAATAAATAATTGATTGCTAAATTGTGGCTTATTGTGCCCTAATTGTACCCTAATTGTGGCTGCATGTTTAATATCCTATTAAAAAGTAGCTGTTTAATAGGATCATGATTTTGCATACCATTGCATGAATGACTGCCTGACACATAATTTATTATTATGTTTATGAATAACAATAAAGTGATTAATTACTTAGAAACTAGTTGATATGAATAAAGGTGCTATCAGTTGTATTCTTAGGAATGACTTGTTTGTCTTTGAGTCAGTGTTCCTGATGCAAAGTAGGCCCTTCATTACCAAACACCATGTAACTAAATTAGGATACAATTATGAGTCATTAGTAAAATCCCAGGATTTTCACTCTTTTCCAGGAGGGTCACATTGACCTGTCTGTAATATTGGGGGGGTCATGACCCCCCGTCCCCCCTAATTCTTCACCCCTGGTTACAGTATACCTACTTTTCCGGGCACCACTATACTACTGGATTACAGTATACCCACTTCTCCAGGTACCGCTACACCACTGCATATAAGTACAGACGCAGGCTTGAATAACAGCAGTTTCAAGTGGGTGTTGATGTTCTCTCAGATGCCTCCTGGTGGCCATTCTTATTTTGTATTTAATGTTTTTGTCCTTGCCGCATGGCACTGCAACTTGTTGCGGTATAACGAGGCATACCGCGGCATGCCTTGTCGTGGACCGCCCCCTTGGCGCTGGAATTAAACGAGCGACATCTGTAACTGAAGTTCTCCTCAGAACTATAAAAATGCGGAAACCATCCTTTAACAGATGTTTCAAAACCGAGAGTCTCTGGCATTTGAGACAGTTTCAAGGGTAAGAAACTTCAGCTATCGATGTATCGCTGGTCAAAAGTCTGATCAACAAAACACAACACCTTACTTCCTTGGATTATAAGAGTTGGAGTCATGCCCTGTGAGACCAAGGGATTCAGAAGAAGATAGGAATCATAAGCTCTTGAGTTGTGAGCAATAAATGTATGCCCTCTATACTTGTTTTTTCGAAAGTGCTTTAAAAATTGCAAGGCACAATCCGGCCCATTAGCCTACCATTTTTTTACCCGTGAAGGTCATGCTAGACACATATATAGGCAGGTGTAAGCCAGAAGGATAATTTTGTCATAAAGTCATAAAAGACAATTTTTTCTAATGGCTTCTCTTCTAACAATGAATAAATATAACATTCGTGGGGCTTCTCCAATACGCCAACGTCATCCAAAGCCCCCTTACATATAGGATAACGCTTTATGGCGCACTTGTGTGGTTTGAGGTTATTGATTTTTAGGTTATAATTGATATGACATAGCGGACATTTCTTGTTGATGTCACACCAGTTGGCAAAATTAGCTGCCACTGGATGCCACGAGGCAAGTTTATGTTTTTCGTAGCAGTAAGCTGAGCGGCATGTGCGGTTACAATCATGACACTTTGTGAATTAGTGGGGCTGATATTGACAGTGTGCATCATTACATACGGCACAGTTGTATTTACATGAGTGGCCGCCAGGCCTAGTATAACCTGTGTGACACGTGTTACACACATAGGGTGTGCCCATGAAACCCTAAATGTTGATAATGCCGTAATAATTATTGTCTTGTACAAACAAATACAGCATGTGTGGATGAGGGCTAGGGCTGTTTTGGAATTTCAGGATGGCTGAGTCATACCTACTATGATACACCGTTACAAAAAAGTCCCACAGGAATCCTGCAGGAATTTCATCTGTTGTGAAGGAATTATGCAGGTGTCCTGCAGGAATCCTGAAGGATTGGCAAAATCCTGCAGGAAATCTCCCTGATGCTCCTGCTTGTGTATGACATATCCTGCAGAAATTCAGAGAATCCTGCACAACCATGGCAATTCATGCAGGAATCCTGCAGGACCAAACCCTGCAGGATTCTTTATTCGTGCAGGATATGCTGATTCCTGCAGGACAAAATCCTGCAGGATTTTAAATTCCTGCAGGATATGACGATTCCTGCAGGACAAAATCCTGCTGGACTTTATATTCCTGCAGGATATGGCGATTCCTGCAGAACCAAATCCTGCAGGATTTCAAATGGCAACTTACACAATTTTAATATACCAGCAGGATATGGCAATTCCTGCAGGACTAAAACCATAAGGATTTTGATAATCCTGCAGGATATGTGAATATGCAAATTCTGCTCATGCTTTATTATAAAATTGTGTAATATTAACTATGTAATATTATGCAGGTCGACTTCAATGACCCATAGTACGAACCATAGTATCTGGGCTAGTATTTTTTATTGACTCACTCAGAATTTTAAACTAGCACAAGTAATGTTTAGAAAAGGCTTTAATACAGCTGCTATTACAGAAATAAATTCACCAAGACAAAAATATGAAAACAATCCAAAACTGTAATGTTACCCCCATTTTAATTATAGGCACAATACCATGACTGTTTTATCATGTTATTTTGTGTTGGTGAAATACAATAAATAAATTAGGCACTGGGAAAATTATACTGCCTCATCTTTTCAGCTCTTACAGTATGTGCCTTATTATGACCTTGCCAACATGTACTGCAGTATTCTCTCGTTACAGCAAGCCAAACAGATGTTCTTCCCAAAAGCTGACCGGCTGCTTATCATTTTGCGTGCAGGTGTTGCTTGCGCGTGACTGTTTTACGGGTCACGCGACTTGACAAGACCGAACGAGACTGGAAACGTGTATATTTCCAACAGTTCCGCAGGTATCTCAAGGCAAGAGGGTACAGTAATGTCAGGTACCTTTCTGTCTTCAGCTTAACTATGGTTTTTTTTCCAGTTATAACGCTAAAGTATTGTACATCAAAACATTGTCCAGATAGTCCAGTAAATATTCATTTTGTTTAATTTAACGTTAGCTGGTGTATGTATTGTCTAGCTTATCAAGAATAATTAGCAAACTAACGTTGGCCGAGTAGTGCTAGTGGCTGCTGTAGTAGCTAGCTAGCTAGTAATGTTGCTAACGTTTGCTATCAATAACAGTACATTAGTTAACATGCCGTAAACCATTTACTTGCATTAAACAGCACAATTACTCTCAACGGTCTCAGGTATTTACAACCCATAATGATTTCTCCATGTTTCACCCACAGACAAATGGGTGTTAATAGAGTGGCAGGACGACCAAATTAGATATAAGTAAAACAAATTTTGAAACGAGTTCCACTTGGGACAAGTTGTGGACGTCGAGTGGATGGACGTGAGTTCTCTAGCCAATGTTATAGAAAGCAGTGGTGTTTTTCACTTTTTAACCTAGTAATGTTATTAGAGATTGGCTTTCTTTTATGTGTTAGAGCTACACTGGTGTCTGTTATATGAATTGTCATTGCCATGACATCAATGTTGGCCTAACTGTCTGTTGCTGTGTATCAACTCACAGCATTATATAGAACAAAGACAAGTTAAAATAATCTCAGAAAAAAATTAATTAGTGTACTTTTGTGAAATTTCTTCATTTTGTTTACCCATTTCCCATTTCACTCAGTTGACAGCCTATTAGTAATATAGTAAAATGTCTGGCCTTTAATGCCTAATAAGAACTTTCTGAAAACAAGTGTGAACACTGACTACCATTAGAGAACATGAAGAGAAGCTAACAACTGTACACAGACACACACAGTTTATATCCTATGAATTCTGCATTTCTCATCTATATCCTCTCCTCCCCAATTCAGACCGAGCCTATGAACTACAGTGCGGCTGACTACCACAAGATGCCATGAAGAGAAGCTAACACACATACATATACACACATACATATACACATGCAGCTTCCATACTATTACATCTGTCCCTTTAACACATACATACTTATACACAAATAGCTTGCATACTTTTACATCTTGCCCCTCTTATCTCTCTACTTTAAGTAAAATAATTCCTACCATAACAGATTATTAAGCAAAGGTAAATATAAACACACAGTTATATATATATATATAGTTATATATATATATATATATCCTACTACCTCTGCCCCTCTCATTTGCTCCCCAGTTCAGACCAAGACTATGAACAACAGTGAGACTGACTGCCACAGGAGGCCATCATGCTAATGTAACACACAAACACACACCCACACACAGTTTGGGCTATTATATTCAATAAACTCTGCCCTTCTTATTTTTCTCTTGTCCTCCCCACAGACTGAGCCTATAGACAACAGTCAACACTAGACAGCCATGCAGGTGATTCTCCTGGGAATCATCTTTTATGCAGTGCTGGAGTTTAAATGGACAATCAAACTCATGACGCTGCAGTGAAAAATAAAATTGCCATGCAATTTATATATACTGCTTCTGATATATACTGCTTTCTGTCTTCTCTTTAAAGCATGTACAGGAAATTCTCTTAATGATGAGGAAGTAGTTTGTACATAAAAATTGCCTTGACATTTTTTTTTTTACCTCCAGGAACCTGAACTAAAGGATATTTCACAGGATTAAAGAACCACATCCTGCAGATAGTCTTAGTGAAAATATTCTGCTGGATATTTTGAGTGTTATTTGCATGATTCCTGCAGGATTTATTTCCTGAAGGACTACCTACAGGATCCAACAATTGTCCTACAGGAAAGTGGACCCAAAATCCTGTAGGACAAATCCTGCAGGATCACCTACAGGATTTAGAGGCCATTTTCCTGTAGGACAATTTGTTAGAATTCCTGCAGGATATTTTTTATGCAGGATTCCTGCAGGATCTATTTCTCGAACGACAACCTGCAGGATTCCTGTAGGATTTATTTCCTGAAGGACAACCTGCAGGATTCCTACAGGATCCTGCATGAACTGTCCTACAGGAAAGTGGCCCCAAAATCCTGTAGTACATCCTGCAGGATTCCTGTAGGACTTGTCCTGCAGTATTCCTGTGGGACTTTTTTGTAAGGGCAGGATCACAATTTTAATGCCTAGCAAGCTTTCAAATTTGATTATATCAGAAAAAGCGACAGGTTGATGAATGGATGAACCTACAGCCCTCTGAATATCGTGTGCTTTCTGTAAGCCTTGAAAATCAGTACAACTAGGATTGAGCAAATGTGCTAAACTAATGGCAAAACACAAACTGTTGTCTGAATTCTGAGGGATAATGAGATGGGCCTTTTTGCTGTTTATTATCTCAAATTTCAAAAGCGTTTCGGCATTCCTTCTCTGCCCCGAACCCTGTGGGTTCCTGACAATCTGAGCCACCAATTCTAGGGTTTTATCAACTAAGACTGATCAATTGGACTGTACAAGACACTCTACCATATCCACAAATTGATCAATGTTCGCATTTCCATTTTCCAAAACATGAGAAATACTGTTCTGAATTGAATCCCCCCTAAATTCTAATTGCAATACATCTCTAGGCATAGCATGAGCACTGGCCCTGTCAAATAGGTCATTCAAAGTTTTTAACACATTAACATAGAAAGCAGAAAAATCATATATTTCATTTGTGTGAGTAAAATTTAAACACTGTCGGATTTCAGTGTTGCTATATCTATTGCGATAAACAATGTTTTTGTCAACGCCGCTACCCAACTGATTCACAACACCTGTACTGGTCGCTTGTAGTGGTGGTGGTGGATTTGATTATATAGGCAACATGTGAGGAGCTGCTGATTGTATGTGAGAAGCTGGAGATTCAAAGTTATGTTCAGCCTGTACATTATCGTTTATGTGTAATGGACTTGAAGCTGTTGGTTGTATGTGAGAAGTTGGATTTAATGATTTAATATCATCAATCAATGCCTCACAGTCTGTGTGATGGACTTAAAGGTGTATCTGCTGTTTCTGGGCATAAACCATTATTTTCTTCACCCTGTACATTGTCGCTTATGTGTAATGGACTTGGAGCTATTGGTTGTATGTGAAAAGTTGGATTTAATGATTTAATCTCTTCAATCAGGGTGTCATAGTCGGGTGGCTCCATATTATAGACTTTTACAGAGAGTTATGTTTTTTTCAGATTTTTATATATGAGCTGGGGAAGCTTATTTCTCCAGAATATTCTATCCTGACGCCACTGACTGCTCATCAGTTCAACCATACGCATGTGCAGCTGATTCTCTCTGGCTTTTAGTACCTTCCCAAACTCATTTCTGAACAGAAAATGGGGCTGGCTCTGATCTTCATCTTCATCACTGGACGTCTCGCATTTTAAAATTGATTCGTTATCAGTATCTGCAGAATGGTTGTGAATCAGGACCGGTGCCGTTTTACAGATAACAAAATGATTTTCAGCTTCAGTCATTAAAACATCATTACTTGCATTCATCAAGCCATTGTTGCCCCCTTGCGTTGGATGTTGGACGTCTTGCGGGCCAAGTTGATCAACCCTGCCATCTTGTGGATCTTCGGGGACTTCTACATCTGCGTGTTCTGAAAAGGGGATAAATAGGAATAGTGAAAAATAAATAAAAATTGTTTGATAGTTCGCTACCGGTTGTTACAGATGGAGCACGTTGAAGAAATCTATCCAAGGATTGTTTTAGCACACACGTGTTGTTTTGCAGGGTTACTTCGGCCAGGTCTGAAATTAAAAAAGAAAATTAGTAAGCATGCGTGTTTAAAATGTTTTTTCTGAAAATCATATTAATAATATTCATACCGTATCCTTGATTAGAAATAGAAAGAATCGTGGGCATGCAACCTATAAAGTAAACTTGTCTAATCTGTTAAGTGTAACACGTCAACCTACTAGTCCAGGAACCCCTATTATATCTATTAAGCTGGCTTTACTTAATATCAGATCTCTCGCCAACAAATCATTCTTGGTAAATGACATTATAATATCCTACAACCTAGATTTTATCTTTCTCACTGAAACGTGGCTAACAGAAGACTGTAGTGCTGCCATTCTTAACGAGACAGCACCTGAAAAATTTGGCTATATGAATACGTGTCAAAATGGTAGGAAAGGAGGAGGAGTGGCTGCCCTATTCAAAGATACATTCCAGTGCAAAGAAAATACACTAGGTAATTTTATTTCTTTTGAATAACTCTGTTTTACATTGAAGGGTACCCCCAAAATTTTATTTTTAACCATTTACAGACCTCCACGATATTCTGCAAATTTTATTGATGATTTTACTGAAGTACTATCTGTTATATCAGTTGATTATGAATTGATTATTATTATAGGGGATTTTAACATCCTCATAGATAATAGTACAGACAATAATACCAAAGAATTTTTTGCACTACTTGACACTTTTGATCTCACTCAACATGTGAATGAGCGTACACACACTCGAGGCCACATTCCAGATCTGGTTATCTCTAAAGGTCTCGATATTTCCTCTGTCATGGTTAAAGACATGGCCCTGTCTGATCATTTCTGTGTCTTTTTTGAATCACTCATCACCCCGAATGTTCCAGTAAACTCTGTTTCTATTAAGAAAAGGTACATTAATGAGAGTACCAAAGCCCAGTTTATGGAAGCCATAGCTATCTCTCCAACAATAAGCGCTGAGTCAGTTTATGTACTCCTGGATAATTTTAATGCCAAAATATTGAATGTCATGGATCGTGTTGCATCGGTAAAGGTAAAGAAAACTATGAGCAAACAGAAAACACCATGGAGAACCACCATGATGGTAAGCGCCCTGAAAAGAGAATGTAGGAAAGCGGAACGTAAGTGGAGGAAAACTAAACTTCAAATTCACTATGATATCTATAAACAAAGCCTTGGTAGCTTCAACAATGAGTTACGCAAGGCCAGACTGCAACATTTATC
>JACXGI010010586.1:0-27255 GCA_016801175.1 Esox masquinongy
ACTCTGTTGGACTGAATGCCACACTGTCTCCAGATATATCTGTATGAATAAAGATAATTGCCGGCACTGCGATTTTGTCTCCTCTTAATCTCTTCTCATTAACCAACTCGGGGAAGTACTTTAGGTCGGTACTTCAATACCTAGGTACTTTAGGTCGGTACTTCAATACCTAGGTATTTTAGGTCGGTACTTCAATACCACCTTTAATGATATAGTTGCTATTACTACAATATATTAATGTATGTATCAAATGTAGGCTTATAATTGTATTGCCTTGTGCTCTGATGCCTGCATAATAACAAAGAATACTTTGGGATTGCAATAGTTAACTTATGGTCCATAGACACTGCATGAAATATATTAGAACCCTGACATTCAGACCAATAGACTTATTTATAGGCATTCAGACTTTTAAACTGTAAAACTGTCTTAAGTTCACATTACTAGCAGTATCATACAAGCAAAAAGGATGCACAATATGCTCATTAAACAGCGAAGCTCATAATACATTTCCATCCTTGGTAATGCCAAGATGTGAAGTCTTCCATGCCAGGTTTAATCTCTTTTTCTCTACTTCTGGTCATCAGCTGTCAGATGTAAAACAATGTTAACAATATGTATGCCTGGGAACTCAAACTTACTGAGCAGGTTATTTCCTGCCCAGTAGGAACACATTACTCAGCTAATATAGTCCAGACTAGTAATAAATAGAATCATTTCTTCAATGTGTATTACTCAATGGTGTAGGTTTGTACTGTATATTGGGGGGTCAGGGTCAATGGATCCAAGGATTTTCACTCTTTTCCAGGGGGGTCACATTGACCTGCCTGTAATATTGGGGGGGGGGGTCATGACCCCCTCGTCCCCCCCCTAATTCTACGCCATTGGTATCACTGGATATAAAGCGTGCACCCAAGGTCTAAAGGACCAAAGTGTGACAACACTGGTGTAGTATATAAACTAGTCATATTTTAATACAATGTATCAAGGGATAGGCATCACAACAATGTCAGAGCTTTTACCTTTCTAAATTTCAGACAGTAGTATGAAATGAAAATTGACTTTAAGGAAGCAAAATGATATCCCCTCATGATACACTGACATTTCTAGAGCACCCGATGTTTTCAAACAAAAACTGCACATTACAAGTCTATGTCAAGACTTACCCAACCCAATTGAAAGATCTAATCTAATCTAAAAAAAATCGTATGTATTGAAAGACATAGCCTACCTTAGAGGGGTCTCCAACCCTGCTTCAGAGGTACTGTCCTGGTCATTTTCATTCCAACCCCATGTATATGCATCATCAATCAGTTACTCTCTAATTATTTGAATCAAATGAGCTTAATTAGGGTTAGAGTGAAAACAACCAGGATAGTAGCTCTCCAGCAGTAGAATTAGAGACCTGTGGCTTATGCTATTGTGAAAATACAGGGGTATATGATTTTGAGGTATATGTATAGGTAATTGTCTTGCTGAAATAGCCACATTCTTTACTCATGAAATACAAATGAATTAGGAAATGTTAACTTTTATATGTGTGTGCAAGTTAAAGAAACATTTGTTCACAAATAAACCCAATGATTACTTTAAAAGTCAAAGTCATGTCCCATCATGTCACATCACAACCCAACATACAGGGTTATTTTAACCCAACTGTAATACTGATCCATGAGTGATGAAAGACAGTTCTCCAACTCGATATCAATTAAGGCTTTAATAAGTGCGCTACTCAACCATCACAGGTATCGCCGTACTTCCCACTCGCAAACTTTTTCTCTACCTCTTAGGACTGCATAGGACACGTGCAGTTGAGCAACAGTGCCTGAATGCAAAAGGCATTCACTTTTTAACACATAGTCAAACTTACCCTGCAACTATGCCTAAATACAAAACAAATACATCGGCCCAAGTAATTTCACAATGCACTATATTAACATTATATTAATATTGTTCTCCTATACTTGGGTGAATGGGGAATACATAGGCTAGTCAAATGATCAGATTATGATATTTTGGTAATTAAATGAACAAGATCAATATAAACATAACTCACACATACATAGTATAACCTCATTTCCTGAAGTAATTCTATCAGTTCGTTTTTCTCTTTAACGAAGCTAGCTCACAGCAATGCTAGAGCTAACAACAAAGATGTGATTCATCACTTGGTAGCACAGCATAGACAAGACGTTAACACAACACGTTATTCAGATGTTCCATTATACACGACCATAGACGCGCACCAAAGACGCGGACCACAGACGCGAAGTTCACCGGCAGCATGGACAATTATAAGAAATAAAAACTGCAAAAAGTCAATACAGAGTCAAAGTAGAATCTCTCTACCAGGGCTCCAATACCAGGAACATGTGGAGTGGTCTGAGAACCATGACTGACTTTAAAGGCAATACAGGTAGTGTGGGGGAAGTGTTGGCTTCTCTCCCAGAGGAACTGAACTCTTTCTATGCTTGCATTGAGAACATCATCCCTGGCATGGATACTCAAGTGGACCAGGACGGCTGCCCTTTCTAAATGACCAGGTCAAGTGACTAAATGACAAAGGATCAACACCCGCAAGGCTCCTGGACCAGATAACATCTCAGGCCGTGTTCTCAAGGTCTATGCTGACCAACTGGCTGATGTCTTTACTGATATCTTCAACCTTTTGCTACGTCAGTCAGTGGTCCCCACCTGCTTCAAAAAGTCCATTGTTTCTGTGCCTAAAACGCAAAAAGTCCTCTGCATGAATGACTACCGCCCTGTAGCACTCACACCAATCATCATGAAGTGCTTTGAGCAGCTAGTTAAAACACACATCACAGACTCCATGCCTGCAACACTTGACCCGCTACAGTTTGCCTACAGACAAAACAGATCCACAGAGGACGCCATTGCTCTGACCCTCCACTCTGCACTCTCTCATCTGGACAAA
The DNA here is from genome assembly GCA_016801175.1 of Esox masquinongy. NCBI lineage: Eukaryota > Metazoa > Chordata > Actinopteri > Esociformes > Esocidae > Esox > Esox masquinongy. Next base: position 2,936 of record JACXGI010010586.1, read on the forward strand.
AGGAACACATATGTGAGAATGCTGTTCATTGACTATAGCTCAGCCTTCAACACCATGTGCCCCACAAGCTGGCGGTTACGCTCAGGGATCTGGGTCTCAACCCCACTATGTGCAGATGGATCCTGAACTTCCTGACGGGCAGACCCCAGGTGATGCGGATGGGCAACACCACCTCCTCCTCACTGACTCTCAGTACTGGTTCCCCCCAGGGCTGTGTGTTGAGCCCGCTTCTGTACTCTCTCTTCACCCACGACTGCCAGGCAACTCACGTCTCCAACACCATCGTTAAGTTTGCAGACGACACCACCATCATAGGCTTGATCTCTGACAACGACGAGTCAGCCTATAGAGGCGAAGTAAGGTCACTGACTTCGAGGTGTCAGAATAACAACCTCCAGCTCAATATCAGCAAAACGAAGGAGATGATTGTTGATCACAGGAAGCAGCGGCGGGGAGACCACGCCCCATACACATCAATGGGTCTGCAGTAGAGAGAGTTCACAACATCAGGTTCCTGGGGGTCAACATCAGTGATGATTTGACCTGGTCTCATCACTCTAACGTCGTGGTGAATGAGGCCAGGAAACGTCTCTTCTTCCTACGCCGATTATGGAGATTTGGCATGGATTCCAGGATACTCACCAACTTCTACAGATGCACTATTTGAGAGTGTCCTGACCGGCTGTGTCAACGCCTGGTATGGCAGCTGCACCGCCCTCGATCGCAAAGCACTTGAAAGGGTGATTAAAACAGCAGAGCGCATCACAAGGTCTGACCTGCTATCCCTGCAAGATCTCTACACAGAGAGGTGTAGGAGGACTACACCTCTCACAATCTCTCATTCATCTCACACATTTTTCTCTTGCAACAAATTGACACAATTCATTCAAAGTTGTTGGTATTGCCACCTCAATTTTCAAAGCCTGAGGCAGTCAGATTTCGGACACTCAATTGACAGTAGTGGTTTTGTTAAATAACACGTGACAGTGTTTCGACACCTGCCGTCAGGTGACCAGAAATGTTTCAGAACATCGTTTCAGTGAGTGTCAGCAGAGTGTCAAAGCTCGGAACAGTATCGAATGTGTGTGCATAGCAGCCAATCACTACTCAAGACATTGTTCACGGTGCAGGGAGTTTCGAAAAAACAGGAACAGCCCATCAATACTTTTCAACATGCTTTTCTTAACAATGCATCCATTATAATGATTTGGATGATAGTCAGGGCCATAGGATGCTCTAAATGAAATGAATAATTTAAAAACAATAAATAGTATTATAATATATAAATTTTCAATTGGGAGAAAATAACCGGGAATTGAACTCGTATAGTTCCACAGGAGAGTCTGTGACACTACCCACTGGACCACTGCTGGAATTCACTCATAGCCAGGGTTGGGTAGGTTACTTTTTAAATGTAATCCGTTACAGTTACAAGGTACCTGTTCACATTTGTAATCAGTATTGTAACTTTTTGATTACTCAAACTCAGTAACCTAATCTGATTACTTTGGATTACTCTTAGATTACTTTCATAATAAGAGGCATAACAAATAGGAATAGCCTAACCAATTGAACACCTTTTGCGGGATCAATCAATGTTTGTTTACATAGCTGGCCAAAAACGGTATTTGCATTTTACGTTGGGATATGTACAGGGCCTTTGGAAAGGGTTTCTAAACCATCGCATTTGTCACGTCCTGGCTATGCCCCTAGCCATCTCTGCGCTGGGCTGGGGTCATAGTCAGGACAGGACAGCAGGAGGTGCCTCTAGGCACCTCTATCCATTTTGGTCTCCCCAGTTGGAGGCAGGTGTAGATCATTGCCTCCAATTGGGGATCCTACTTATGCTCATGTTTGGCCACACCTGGTGTGGTTCATTTTGGTTTATGTCTTGTACATACTGCCCCACGGCACTGGTTGTTGCTGTTGTTTTGTTTCTTTTTGATTAAACATAGATTTCACCTATCCTCATTTCTCTGCGCCTGTGTCCCACATCCACGACTGTGACAGAATGAACCACCACCGAGAGACACAGCAGAGATGGACGGTAGGGGAACTTCTTGGTTGGCCTGACAGCGAAACCGAGGAGAACCCTTACCGTCCCCTGCTGCACACCTGGCCAGCCCAGCACCGACCCCGCAGGAGACGTCGACGGAGGCGACGTCACCAACCCACAGTGAGTCAGCCCCAAGAAATTTTTGAGAGGGTGCTATGGGGGCAGGAAATAAACTGTGATTATACACTCGCACTTTTAGCTTAAAGTCAATGACGTCAGCAGGCAATGATAACCAATCAACAAAATTTTCTGAGAAAGCAAGCAGAATCACATGGCCTACCTGTATGGACGGAGTTGAGATGGCTGTGTCAAATGAAAATCATCATCTTTTGGCAGTGCTTCCCAACACACTTTTTCTCCTCAAATATCGTGATTCATTCCATATAATATTTTATCTTCAAGGCAGTGCCATGTTACAGCTATCTAACAAATAGTTTCCTAATATTTTAAGAAATTCCTGTCTGAGTTGTTCAAGTGCAACTCTTCCTGGCTGTGTTGTTCGGTGCATATGACAAATAAACCTTGAAACTTGAAAAAGATACAACACCAGGTAGGCCCATCACCTATCATTGTTCTGAGAAAGATGTGTCAATAGTAGATAACTAAATCACATTTGATATGGGTCGGCTAATATTATCGTAGATATACTCTGTTTATACCAGCCATCCAACCAACCAAAACCGGAGAAAATTAAACTAGCGCTTCATCTGTCACTAATCTGGTTATGCACACCCACCTTTGCGCGCATGATGGTCACACACAACTGAGGTGCGCAATTGTTATTTTGGTTCAAATAACTGTTTTTAAAACATTAAATTAAAAAAATCAAGCATGCTACGTGTCATAATTACTTTGTGCACCTATAGTTTTTCAGTTGAAGTAATCAATTTTTTTCAAAAGTGTCTGTAATGCAATTACAAGTTTTAGCTGATAACGTAACAGATTACAGTTACTGTTCTTTTGTAATCCGTTACTCCCCAGCTTCACGCAGGTCAGGTACCTGTAGCCTACTGTTTTCTGGTAATAAGGTGTTCAGTAAAAGCCGCGATTGCACGGAAAGAGTTACAGCCAATGATTGAACATTTCTATGGTTACTACCAACTACGCTAACTTCCAACAGAGTGACACCACTCATTTAAAGTTGTTGGTATTGCACCTAGTTATCAAAACCTGAGTCAGAAAATTAATGTAACTGTACAGGTTTCGTTCAATGAATGCAGGAAGGCGAATTCTATGGCCGAATGGTACTACAGCAGTCTTGTGATGGAGTGTTCATTATATCGAATCTAGGTTTTTGTCTATCTATATTTTGCCCAAACTGTGGTTGATGCAATGATGTTTGTGCGGTGTGAAACAATAAACAGACCACAGAATTTGGTAGGGATTCTCCCAATACAGTTGTCATAAGGATGGAGATTTGAAGTGTATGGTTTAAAGTAATTCAGAATGTATTTGATTTCACTGATACAACTGGGAATGAAACTCCCTGAAATCATGTAACAAGTCCTTATGAATTATGATAGGCCTATTGTGCATTAGATAAATAAGTTGGCTCAAGTGGTTTCATATGTTTTGTTCAAATAACTGCAATTGGAAATTATACATTACTGGGGGGAATTGTGTTTCCATGTGCTTGTGCAATTAGTTTTATTGTTTCAAAGATTTTTATTTAGAACTTTTTTTTTTCAACAATGCCAGGGCTCAGGCAATTCCTTTTTATTTTCAACCACCTGGCTAGCTTTAGCTTTAAATACATGCTCACAGGGCACAGATGTTGCAGGAATGACTAGATATACCATTGCCAGTTTATACAGGTTAGGGAAGAGCCCTACATTTCTGGCCCAGTACAATAACGGATCCTCTACTCTGGTTAGGTAGGCATCTGTTAAGTACCGATAGACCTCAACGGTAGCGTTTGCTGTGGCACTCTGTACACGGAATTCACTCTGTTGTCCAGGGGTAACCACAGGTTGTCATCAACCATGGGAGCCATTGAGGATCCCTGAATACATAAAGTTAATTACATACAGATTTTGTTACAGAATGTCAAAATGCTACCACATAAAGAACATATGACAATGAACCTGTGATGTTGGTTGATTTTGTGCTTGATGGCTGGTGACAGGTGTGGGAGCTGGTTTGGAGGAGCTGGTGTTGTCAGAGCTATTGTCGGCAGAGCTGGTGTCCTTATCATCTTGACACACTCTGCAGTGACAAATGTTACAGCATCCTTGGCTTTGTCTAGACACCCAAACCCAAGGTTTTAAATCTGGGATCCAAAATAGTTGCAGCCTGTGAACAATGTATTGTCTCTGGACATTGCTGGCTCTCAAGCACCCTTGTAGTTTTACCCCCAAACCTGCTGCTATGGAGTTGGTCATATGAGCCAGCTTCCCTGCAAGTATATGCTGGCTCATCCTCACCATAGGAATGACCTTAAATATCAGAAAGATATATTTAGTTATTCATTGTTTCTCCTTATGCTATATTTTATTTGCTGTTAGACCAATATGCTAAATGGATCCCAAAATAAACAAAACCAACCTTGGAGGCTGACACATTGCTCTCAGCTGACAATTCCACAGTAGCATGGTTGAAGGGGGCAAGGAGAGAGAGACTGGCAGATGGTTTCATTGTCCTCACTGGCCTTGCAAGTAATTTCTGTCCTCAGACTGGATAGAGCTGCTCCAACTGGCTGGCTCCCTTTGCTCATACAGATGCTGGAACATTGCAAAGGTACTGGTCCATCTTGTGTCCACATCTTGGACTAGCTTCAGCTGTGGCCTGCCCATTTGTCTTTGGACATCTCCCTGCCTCTCCTTTGCAGTTGTACTTGATTTGAACAACCCCACAATCTTCCTTGCCTTACAGCGGATCTGTACCATGTCTGGAGTTTCATAAAGGGCTTTTTCACCACTAGGTTCAGTGTACACGCTTAAAAATAAAGGTTCAACTTGGAACCTTTAGGTTCTTCGGCCCGATGCTGTAGGAGAACCATTTTTGGATCCACAAGGAACCTTATTCAAGCCAGTTCTTCCAAGAACCTTTCTGAATTTGGTGCTTCAAAGAACCAGATAAGTTAGACAGAACTATAGAAACTGGTTGCACCTGGAACCTTTAAAGGTTCTTTAAAGTATGATTATAAAAACGGTTCCTTGTAGATCCTTTTTTTAGTCAGGTGCTCTAGAAAACCATTAATGGTTACACAGACATCTATAAACAATGATTCTCTAAAGAACCTATTACTTTTTGGTTCTCCAGGGCACCAACTATATATTTCGTAACTCATGTTTGAACAATCAAGGTGGACAACTTAAGAAATAATAAAAAGGTAAATCATTGTTTCTTTTATGAATTTTTGCCAGACCGCGTAAGCAGAGCCGGCCAAGCAGAGCGAATGTCACTGACCGACCGACCCTTATTAAATAGCGTAGTGGTTAGAATAGCGGACCTGCGAACTATAGGTCCCGAGTTCGTATCTCCTCTCAGGCGAAGCGAAGTACACATCATGAATTATTCCGTATAGACGAAAACTTCGTTGGCCAAAACCTCCAGTGAATAAATTACAGTAAGCCTGAAATAAAACTTTACGGTTATAGTGCGACTGTTTCTTGCGGATTTTCAAAGTACACATCCATGCTTGCGTTTTGGGTCAGGATAGACACACATTTGGTGGCTACAACATACAGCAGATATAAAAAGTCTACACACCCTTGTTTAAATGCCAGGTTTTTGTGATGAAAAAGAATGAGACTAAGATAAATCATGTCAGAACTTTTTCCACTTTTAATGTGACCTATAATGTGAACAATTCAATTGAAAAACAAACTGAAATCTTCGAGAGGGAAAAATTAAAAATAAAAACCTTACAATAACCTGGTTGCATAAGTGTGCACACCCTCTTATAACTGGGGATGTGGCTGTGTTCAGAATTAACCAATCACATTCAAACTCATGTCAAATAGAAGTCATTACACACCTGCCATCATTTAAAGTGACTCTGATTAATCACAAAGAAGGTCAGCTGTTCTAGTAGGATTTTCCTGACATTTTCTTAGTTCCATCTCAGAGCAAAAGCCATGGTCCGCAGAGAGCTTCCAAAGCATCAGAGGGATCTCATTGTTGAAAGATAGCAGTCAGGAAAAGGGTACAAAAGAATTTCCAAAGCATTAGATATACCATGGAACGCAGTGAAGACAGTCATCATCAAGTGGAGAAAATATGGCACAACAGAGACATTACCAAGAACTGGACGTCCCTCCAAAATTGATGAAAAGACGAGAAGAAAACTGGTCAGGGAGACTTCCAAGAGGCCTACAGCAACATTAAAGGAACTGCAGGAATTTCTGGCAAGTACTGGCTGTGTGCTACATGTGACATCAATCTCCTGTATTCTTCATATGAAGGGTGGCAAGACGGAAGCCTTTTCTTACAAAGAAAAACATCCAAGCCCGGCTGAAGTTTGCAAAAACAAACATCAAGTCCTCCAAAAGCATGTGGGACAATGTGTTATGGTCTGATGAAACCAAGGTCGAACTTTTTGGCCATAATTCCAAAAGGTATGTTTGGCACAAAAACAACACTGCACATCACCCAAAGAACACCATACCCACAGTGAAGCATGGTGGTGGCAGCATCATGCTTTGGGGCTGTTTCTCTTCAGCTGGAACCGGGGACTTAGTCAGGGTGGAGGGAATTATGAACAGTTCCAAATACCAGGTAATTTTGGCACAAAACCTTCAGGCGTCCGTTAGAAAGCTGAAGATGAAGTTCTCCTTTCAGCACGACAGCGACCCAAAGCACACATCCAAATCCACAAAAGCATGGCTTCACCAGAAGAAGATTAACATTTTGGAATGGCCCAGCCAGAGCCCAGACCTGAATACAATTGAACATCTGTGGGGTGATCTGAAGAGGGCTGTGCACAGGAGATGTCCTCGCAATCTGACAGGTTTGGAGCGCTTTTGCAAAGAAGAGTGGGCAAATATTGCCATGTCAAGATGTGCCATGCTAATAGACTCCTACCCAAAAAGACTGAGTGCTGTAATAAAATCAAAAGGTGCTTCAACAAAGTATTAGTTTAAGGGTGTGCACACTTATGCAACCAGGTTATTGTGAGTTTTTTCATCTTCAGTCTCGCTAGCAATTGCTCAATTCTTATGATTATTCCTAAGAAGTTAGTAGATACCAGTACGCCTATTACTGGCAAATAAGCTGTTCAAACGGCCCGTGGCAAAAGGTAACAGTTCATAGACGCGATTTGTGGTGGAGGTAAACTTAATAAGAAACGTTAGTCTGTTTAGCTGTCAGTTAGTCACTTAGTCTGCACCCGACAATGTTCACTAACTTACGGATAGTTTTAACGAGTGTATTTGTTTCAACACACATCCTATATCAACGAAAATGTACACACTAAACAGAATAAATAAATTGAACACTAGAACCACCAAGACGGCGGTATATAGGTTTTTAATGGCCATTTGATTGTTTTGTAGGCTAGTTCACACTAATCAGGAATTAATGCATATATAGGCCTATATATGCATTCATATACTAGCCTACAAAACAATCAAATGGCCATTACAAACCTATTTCTATAGGGATTTGTGTTAGGTTAATACAGTGATTATTAATGTGTGTAGACCAGCCTATTATCTCTGGATGAACTGGTGATAATGGATGGGCTACTATGACTACAAACATACCGAAAAAATACATGTATAGACTCCACACACTGCAGCTCCGATTGTTATACATAATGGCTCCGGGTAACCGTCCTATTTGATTCAGTAATGTTTGTCCAGGTGTTTCCATATTAGCCCCGGATCTTTGATCAAGGTCCAAAAAATATTTGTTTTATAGACAGGTCAAATGATGCAGTAGGCATATTCTAAAGACGACAGCGGACTAGAGCTCAGTTCATGTAAGCGCTGCGGTACGTTTGTTTTGAATAGCGGAGGGTTGTTAGGCTGTGAATTAGTATACTAGCTGCTATTGGTCACAACTAGTGAGCTACGCTCTCTTTTTTACAATGCAAGAAGTTCAGCTTAAGCACTTAAACAAGACTACAACTTGTATTCGTTGTAATGTTGCCTGGATTGAATATTTATTGGACAATCTTGTTTTGTATTACATGCAATGTTTTATCATTTGAGCAAAATGTCATGGGACACTTGATGCATCCTCACCTTGCCAACGTGCTACTATTCAGCCGATTGCTCACTGTTCTGACTTAACGCTTTGGCGTTCAAAGGTAGCCTTGCTTTAGGGTTTCAAATAACTATTAATGAACAATAATAGGCCAATAACTGGATGGAATCAAAGAACGATTGGCTGTAGCAACCATTACATGGCCTTTTAATGCTGCTGCATAATGAATTTGGCCTAATTAGACATACTAATGATTATCTCCTTTGAACGACTTAGTATCTCGTTTGAACGACTTAGTAAAAAAAAAATGATGAAAAAAAAATTTGAATTCTTTTTTTCAAATGAGATACTAAGTCGTCCAAACGAGAAACTTAGTCTCTAGGCCCAAATTTTTTTTTTACAGGATTTAAGTCAGGTAAGGAAGGGGACCAGGTCATTATTCAGGCATCTTTGAGGCCCTTGCTTGCTAGCCAAGCAGTGGAGTACTTGGATACATGTGATGGAGCATTGTCCTGCATACAGAACATGGACTTCTTGAATGCTGAGGACTTCTTCCTGTACCACTGCTTGAAGAAAGGATCTTCCAGAAACTGTCAGTAGGTATGGGAGTTCACTTTCAGTCCATCTTCAACCCGAAAAGGTCCAACTACCTCATCCTTAATGATAGCAGCCCATACCAGTACCCCTCCGCCACCTTGCTGGCGCCTGACTCGAAGTGGTGCCCTGAGTCCATTAGTGATGGTCACAGGCCCATCCATCTGGTCCATCAAGAGTCATTCTCATTTCATCTGTCAATAAAACCTTTGAAAAAGCTGTCTTCTGGTATTTCTTTGCCCAATCCATACGCTTCAACATGTGAATCTTATTCTTTAAGCCTTCTTGACCTTGGCCATGTCTCTGAGCACTTGACACCTTTTACTTCTGGACACTCCAGGTAGTTCCAGGTTGCAGTTCTAGAATATGGTGGCACTGGAGGATAATGGGTTCCTGGTAGCTGCACGTTTAATTCTTCTCAGGTCTTTTGCAGTTAATTTGCATCTTTTCTGCTCCATGCATTTTTTGCACCCCAGTTGACTATTCGCAACAAAACGTTTGAGTGTCCGTTGGTCACTCCTCAAAAGTTTAGCTATTTCAAGAGTGTTGCATCCGTCTGAAAGGCATTTTACAATTTATGACTTTTCAGTGTCAGTTAAATCTCTTTTGGCCCATTTTACCTGAGGTCATGAAGCTGCCTAATAATTATGCACACCTTGATATAAGGTGTTATTTACTATTGCCACACCCTCCCTCATTACAAAAATACATATCACCTGAAAATGATTCAATCCAATGAGCATTCAAGTTTACATGGTTTGGAGTTGGAAAATGTGCATAGAAATAATATGATCAGAATACTCACTTGCCCAATAATTGTGCACGCAGTGTATAACTGATGATACATCAGAAAAAATTTGTTTTGGAAGAGTTTTGCAATTAGATGATGGTGATGTAGTGAACAAAGTGGGATTTCTATTTTTAAGCAGAAAAGAAAATGGCTTTTGATCAGCCTTACAGATTAATACCAGCAAGTACTAAAGCCACCAGAACATTGTGCTTTAACAAAACAATCTGAAAACCAGTGGTACTGTAGAAGAATAGGATGAAATGTTTGTAAGTACGTATGAATGATTTGAACAACAGGTGTGTGCGTTAACTATCCTTGTAGATTCTTCCATTGCTGAGTATTCTGGTTCTCTATGAAGAGTTGTAAACCCTCTGCACAGCAATTGGAACATGTGTTTTAAAGACAAACGTGTCTAGGAAGCTCATGGTCTTGATGAAGTTCTTTGGACACTCAACTTGATATAGCTGATACAAATAATATGCCCCAGCAGGAGTAATATCTACTCCACCATCATCAATCAGCATGACCTTTCCGTCCATCTTCACATTCACACTTCCACTGAGCGGGCTCCCATCTACACAGGCGGTGATCGCCACGGTTGGTGTCGGGAACACTGGATCCTGAGGAGAAACAATATAGCATTAATATACTCCAAAACAACTGACATAGATTACTGTTTCTCAAAGCTCTCCTTGGTGACACCCAGATGTGACAATTTAGCTGTAGCCTTAAACTAGCACAGCTGATTCACAAATCAAATACATTTTGGTTAGCTAAAAAGTTCCATCAGTTGTACTAGCTCAGGAATAGTTTGACTACTACTGAGCTAGCACACCTGGGCTGGGTGATAATTCATTCAATAATTTATTTAATCCGATCATAAAAATGACAATGTTTTTGACGTCACAATTTGGTATCGCGAATATTGGGTTAGTCAGCATCTCCAAACTTCATGCAGTAAGCCTGCTCACCTAGGCAATATAAAAAGACAGGTTATCATCCAGCCAATATCCCTATATATTTATATGCAGAGACGTGATTAATTTGTCAACCATCTAAGCACATGAGTGCAAGTGTAAAGTTGTGCTCATAAGTTTGCATACCCTGGCAGAAATTGTGAAATTTCGGCATAGATTTTGAAAAAAAATCAATGCTGTTTGTGGCATTTTGATTTTTTTTGCCATTTGTGGTGGAGGTAAACTTAATAAGAAACATTAGTCAGTTTAACACAATGCTTATTGGTGTCTAGCGACTGGGCAATTGTATAGCCCTGTGGCATAGTGGTTAAAAATGCAGCCTCTCTCAGGTGGGAGACCCGGATTCGTATCCTGTAAGAGCAACAATATTTTTATCACTTTTAATTGCGGGTCGGCTGAACTAGGCTTGCCTGGTTTGTAAATATGTAAATACCATAGGAATCTTTGATTTGGGAACACGAACAACTCGCTCACCTGCATATCAGCAACGCATGAACATCACTAGCCAGAGCTAGGTAAGCTCAATTCTGAGATATTAAATAAGTTGTCAGCTTTTCACAACATTAAAATTAGTAGAATATGCAGCTAACCACCACAAAATTGTAAATGACTATTGTAGCTGAAAACAATTGATTTTCAATGGAATATCTACATAGGCATACAGAGGCCCATTATCAGCCGCCATAACTCCTGTGTTCCAATGGCAAGTTGTTTGGTAATCCAAGAATATCATTATAAAAAGATAATTGATTATTGGAAAACCCTTTTGGAATTACAGTTGTGCTTATGAGTTTGCATACCCTGGCAGAAATTGTGGAATTGATTTTGAAAATGACTGATCATGCAAAAATAGTATTTTATTTAAGGATAGTGATCATATGAAGCTATTTACTATCACATAGTTGTTTGGCTCCTTGTTAAATCGTAATGATAACAGAAATCACCCAAATGGCCCTGATCAAAAGTTAACATACCCTTGAATGTTTGCCTTGTTACAGACACAAGGTGACACACAGGTTAAAATGGCAATTAAAGGTGAATTTCCCACACCTGTGTCTTTTTAAATTGCAATTAGTGTCTGTGTATAAATAGTCAATGAGTTTGTTAGCTCTTACGTGGATGCACTGAGCAGGCCACATACTGAGCCATGGGGAGCAGAAAAGAACTGTCAAAAAGGATAACAAGGTAATAGAACTTCATAAAGATGGAAAATGATATAAAAATATATTAAAAGCCTTGCAAATGCCAGTCAGTACTGTTCAATCACTTATTAAGTGGAAAATTCAGGGATCTCTTGATACCAAGCCAAGGTCAGGTAGGCCAAAAAAGATTTCAGCCAAAACTGTTAGAAGAGTTGTTCGGGATACAAAGAAAAACCCACAGGTAACTTCAGGAGAAATACAGGCTGCTCTGGAAAAAAACAGTGTGGTTGTTTCAAGGAGCACAATACGACAATACTTGAACAAAAATGAGCTGCATGGTCGAGTTGCCGGAAAGTAGCCTTTACTGCGCCAATGCCACAAAAAAGCCCGGTTACACTATGCCCGACAACACCTTGACACATCACACAGCTTCTGGCACATTGTAATTTGGAGTGACGAGACCAATATAGAGCTTTATGGTCAGAACCATAAGCGCTATGTTTGGAGAGGTGTCAACAAGGTCTATAGTGAACAGAGTACCATCCCCACTGTGAAGCATGGTGGTGCTACACTGATGTTTTGGGGGTGTGTGAGCTCTAAAGGCACGGGGAATTTTGTGAAACTTGATGGCAAGATGAATGCAGCATGTTATCAGAAAATAATGGCAGACAATTTGCATTCTTCTGCATGGGAAGCTCTTGGACTTTCCAGCACGACAATGACCCTAAGCACAAGGCCAAGTTGACCATCCAGTGGTTACAGCAGAAAAGGGTGAAGGTTCTGGAGTGGCCATCACAGTCTCCTGACCTTAATATCATCGAGCCACTCTGGGGAGATCTCAAACGTGTGTTTCATGCAAGACGACCAAAGACTTTGCATGACCTGGAGGCATTTGCCAAGACGAATAGACAGTTATACCACCTGCAAGAATTTGGGGCCTCATAGACAACTATTACAAAAGACTGCACGCTGTCATTGATGCTAAAGGGGGAAATACACAGTATTAAGAAATAAGGGTCAGTTCATTTTTTTCTTTCTTGCCATGTTTTGTTTAATGATTGTGCCATTCTGATATGAACTACAGTTGAATGTGAATCCCATAAGAAATGAAAGACGTGTTTTGCCTGTTCACTCATGTTTTCATTAGAAATGGTACATATATTACCAATTCTCTAAGGGTATGCAAATTTGAGCACAACTGTATTTTCAACCAGCTTTGTGGACTAGTGAAAAATCATAACATTTTGTTTTCTTTACATTTAAAAACATGTAAAAGTTGTAAAAAAGACCCTTGTAGTCTCTTAAAATCTGTTTCCAGCTGCAATAATGCTTGGTCAGCCGTTGAAGCAATAGAGTACATGACAGTGTCGTCAGCGTATAGATTAATTTTACTTTTTCTAATCTCATCATTACTCTTTCTAATCTCAACTGTTTATGTAGAGAATGAACAGTAATGAACCAAGTATAGAACCTTGAGGGACCCAACTTTAACCAACCCCAGTGGCTCCAACTGAATGCAGTCTACTCCAACAGCCTGACTACTTTCCTTAAGATAGTCATGCAAAAGGGATATGTAATTTGTGATTTAGTCACAAAAATATCTGTCATCTAAACTTACCTTTTCAATAAAGAGTTGGGAGAGATTCTCTGTAAAGAGCATTGGCAACAACAGGACCTTTGCACTGACCATTTGACCTGAAACACAATGTAATAATTTCTGATTAGTACAGAAGACTTCTCACTAAAAAAAATCTGTTTTGACAACAAACCTCTTCTTATCCTCTGTCTGGCAGTTTTCAGACAATGTTTTAAGGTCGCTCTTGGGGGCACTTTCCAAAGCTGGCTGCCATTTTAGGCATGTTGGTCACTAGCAATTTGTCAACATCCATATTCATGGCGTATTTCACCTCAATAAGAAGCATTACCTTCAAGTCATGTTTGTGTGAGATACAGATCAGGACAAGATGGTATGAATTCATTAATTACGGTAAAGAAATTATTCTAGGTATGGCTGAGTGTTTGGCGGCATAGTTGGGTATCCATGTCTTATATAAATCCCTCAGTATGTTTGCACAGATGTATAAAGGTATGTGTGGTAAAGTTGTTTTCAGCAATCAAACTAATAAAAGATGCAATGGAAGCCTCTAGACCACTATCACCCAGCTAGCTGCATACATCCTCCACTGTCCATGAGCTTGTCACATGTAAAAGGATAGGAAATTGAGATTAGTGCACTGTTTAGTACACTGTAGTACACTGACATTTACACTGCCTATAATAAGTAGGCCACCCACATTATTCATAAAAGTAGTTTGATTGCCATCAAGTTGCAATCCATAGAGATTCATTAAAAGAATGTACCAATAAAAAGTACATTTTATACTGACTACTGTTAGCAAATACACAAAAGCCTGTATGTAAGCCAGAATGTAACTGTGACAGGTTTGAGCGGGGGTGTGCTTAAGACCTGAAACCTGTCAGTACTGTACTCGTTGGTATTGTTTAACTCATACCACTAACAATGGATGTTTGCTCTGGTGTGCTTTCTCAATAAAATCCATTGACAAAATAATCAGCAAAGCCATTATACTAATGTTGATGGCTATATTAGATTAAATTCAAACAGAAGATTTTTGATAATTTCAATGTAACACAGCGAACTGCTAAACAGCAAGCTCACATTAGCAAAGTTGCTATCTAGCTACACCACCAGAGCAAGACAGGGTGCCATGAGGACGCCGCAAACTATTACCGCCATAATGTGAACGCTTCCTATGAAACAAACGGAAAATGGTCTAGCCAGTAAATTCCACCATATATTTCCCTCATCGACAACAACCTACATTGACAAACGGTATTATCTAGTATTGTGTACATCTAGCTATGGTAAAGTCGGCTAATTTACTTTGCAGAACAGCTGTTGGCACCGTAGCTAGCTAGCTGCACACAATTGCAAACGCATCAATATTAGCTGGCTTTTAGCTAGCTAGTTAATGGGTGGCATGTTTTGTATTTCATTATTTTGTTCTGTATAAACTGAATTATTTGAACGTTATTAAAACTTGATAAACTGGTGTCTGATATTGTTTTGCCTATGCAGAGTAGACATTTAATTCTTGAAATCTTTCAAGATGATTCACTTACCGATTTTTTTTCAAGTTGTGAATTGCTACTGCCAGTTGATGCACAAAGCAATTAGAAGATGGGAGCGGGGGGGCGGATTCCGTTAATCCAGAGGTAGTCAATCTCGGGGTGGCGACCATACTTAGCTAATTCCTGAAAATATTTTTATCATATTATCATATTTTTACTAGAATTAGAATCTTTTAATGATAAAAAATGCAGTCTTCATGTGTTGACTTAAGTGTAACAACTCCACAATGAAATGTCAGGCTGACACAAGCTGCTTCATCCCTGATCTCAGCCTTCACCATCTCCTTTGTTGTGTGGTATTTCTCTTCCACCATTATCTTCAGTGCTCTTCTTGTAGGAAGAGAGTAGGCTGGATCAAGCTTCCCTACAAATGCTCTAAACTCTCATCTTCCACCACAGAAAAGGGCTGGCAATCTTTCACAACCATCTCCACCAGTGCAGCATCAAGTGCATGCTGTCTCGCTGTAATGACAAATCAGCATCTGAATATTTACTGCAATCCAACATCTTGTTGACTATTAGATACATCTGCATTATTCCATTTTATTTACATCCAACTCATTAACCATTGCATGGTATTGTGAAGACAAACATACTTGGCGGTAGAACAGTATTCCTCTCAGCAGCAGCAGCATCACCACCCTCTGCATTGGTTGCAGGTGGGTTGGCCAGCATTGGGTGTCTGGAGCACAGATGCCTCAACATTGATGTATTATTGCAATATGCCAAACGCTGGGGGCATCGCAAACCCTGCACCTATTTAGGGGAGACCAAATCAAAGTGCTCCCATACAAAGGACCTTTGTCTCTTGTTTGCTATATCATCCATGTCAGTTTTCTGTGGCATGCCGGAACAGTTTTCTGTGGCATGCCGGAACAAGGGCCTAGTAATCTCACCAAGGGTTGGCAGATTACTAGGCCCTTTTTAAGGTGTTTTGGATGTAGCACATCTTCCTGATGTCCTTTGAGATCTCCTTTCCTCTCGGCATGGTGGGTGGGTTTTGCATTCACCTTTATCTGTAACACCAAACTGAGTCCTGCACATACTCTGTCCTAAAGATCCCTCTACTGATTGGTTCATTTGGTACCCAATAATTTACCCAGCTGATTCTACTTACCTTGATTAAACCAATGCAAGCTGGGGCTTATTGATTTTTGCACATGCACTAATTGTTTTAATTTTTTTCTACTACAAGCATTATTTCCTATGAACATATGAACTTAGGGAATTGGTAATTATAAACCTGTTATGTCAGATAGAAAGTCTGGTTCTGATTAAAATAAGATTTCATGGTAGGCTTAAACACTGAATAAATATATTAGTGCAAATATATAATTGAGTTGATTGATAACATACCCTCCACTCCCCAATGAGGGAAATTCCACATGTAAATTTTGATTTTCTCTCAAATATTTCTCATGAGTACAACTGCAAGTTCTTTCTTCCTTTTTATGGAAATTAATTTTGTGAGGTTATATTTACCCCATATGACAAAAGCTTGTTAACATGGTACCTATAAATTAAATACAAGTGAAAATACGTTTTTACATGCGACTTGAAAATGAACCATCACACCACATAATATAATGCTAACCAATCTCTCCACTTTTGTCACAAAAAGAGAAAATGACAATCAAATACTGGAAGAGTAAGTGATAAGGAGAAACAGCTGAATACCTTGAAGATTTCCATCAGGGTAGTCCCTGGCTGTCTGGCAAGTGAGAGTAACTTATCACCATCCCTGATGAACCACCTGAAGTACCCAATCACTGTTTTGAAACTGAGGTGGAGTTTGACTATTTCTTATATCCCAAGCCTTTAACATGAGAAGTCAATTTCACATTGAAAACATAGTGATGAAATGTAAATTTTTTTTTTATCATTCCAACAGAAAGCAACAGGTCTCTCCATTCCCAGAGGGCTTGGGTACTATTCCTGTCAAAACCTTTATTTATTTTCATCAGAGGGCAAGTCTTTCAAGTCTCTGTGTAATCCGCTGCACCTCAATAGTTGGGAATATCAATGGGGCAGGTTTCATGTCTGACGGCACATTGACTCAGCTCGTCTTTAAAATTCATTCAGCCCTTTGTGTTTGACATCTAATAAGCTAGGTCTTAAATTGAAAGCCTGTTAATGCCACTTAATCGGCCTTCGCCCCATTCTCTCAGAGCCCTCTCTCTCCTTCCACAGGGGATTTAGACAGGGAGTCAGTTCGTCTTACTGAAGGTATTCACCCAAAGACTCTATTTAATTACTGGCCATCCATTTACATTGTCTGGCCAAACTTTACCTTGACAGCCTGGTATCAGCAAAAATGGTCAATATTGTACGTATTTCCTAAACAATAGGTATTAAATGTTGCTCAAGCATTGTCTAAAATGATGTGGAGATTAGTGTCAACATGTTAGACTAATGTGTCAAGAATGATCACAAAATGAATGTTGCATTCATTTGGGGAAAATATGCTTTTTAAATATGCTCTCTTCTCTTTCTCCAGCCATTCTCTATATTTCTTCCTCTCATTCCTTACTCTCCTCTCTCATCTTCAGACTGTCAGAGGAATAGACAGACAGATAACCTAAAAAGACTGTCAAACATGCAGTGCTGAAATGGAATGATGAGGCCATTGGGGCGCCAAAGAACTGCCTTGACACTACAGATTAATTGGTACAAAGTTTTAGTTTCAGTAGTTTTGGTCTTTGTTTGCAAATAATACATTGGAAGCAGCTACTTCTGGACATCTAAGAATAACTATTTGGCTGAGCAACAGAATATCTCTCAGTTGCCTTGAGTAAAACTCTCACACACAAAAACCTTGTCCTGTTGGTTTTTTTGAACTACTTAAATTATTTGACAAACGCGCTTCATTTGAAATCTGAGATGTAAAAAAAACTATAGATTTTATTTACAAACTCTGTTTATCTATTGTACCAGAAATAATTATAATTACTAACAGATATCACAATACATGGATTTTATGTATGCTTGCGGGATGCTTTAGCCACAGAAAACTTAGTCCATTAGTGTGATACATTCAGGGTTGTGTAGGTTAATTTCTAATTGTAATCTGTCAGTTACAAGTTACCTGTCTAAAATTGTAATCACCAAAAAGATGTGTGGATTAACTCAGTAATGTAATCTGATAATTTTTAGTTGCTTTTAAAAACATTTAGGAGACAGAAACCAGAACAGGAACGAGGCAAGCCTAGTTCTGCTGGCCCGCAATTAGAAGGGATGAATGTTGTTGTCCCTGTCTGGTTTCGATGGCAGTTTTCTATGGGGTAGACTATGTCTTTAACCATTACGCTATTGAAACAGCTGGTAGGGTTGGACGTGATAAGTGTACTGCCGTGCAAAGGCAAAAAGCTGTAACTTCAATTTTGGTTGAAAATTAGTTATTGGAGTCATTTTTGGAACATGAAAGTTCTGCTTTATCATGTGGACAAATATCTTGAGTCAATTTTTGAAAAAATAGTGTATCATCTTTGCTGGAACTTCCAAAAGCCCTAGAGAAGCCAAGGCACCAGTTATGGTTCTTTGTCTTTGTATAGATGCACTCCCAAATGCTCAAAATGCTGTGCATCAAAGTGCAGTTACTGTTTACCGTGCTGAAGTGACGGTGTTAGTCCTATCTACCCTTAGGCTGTAGATACACCTATGAGCTGCAAAACACCTCCGCTGCTCCGAAGGGGACACTTGGCATGTTGGCCTTAAATGTAACTTTTACGTTCAAGTCACCACCACAAATTGTATAGAAATGGGATAGAAGCGTGTTCATTTGGCAGCATGTTCAGTTGAGTTTGATGCTTTGAACATAACTTGCTCATCTGAAGCCAGCTTCCGTCTGCAAATAGTCTATAAATTATGTTCAATTCTTCGGTTTCAACCTACCACAGTTGGAAAACCGTGCGTGTTTTGCAGAAACATGTTTGGTTGGATTTGAAGTAAATGTATTTCAGCATATCCTGTTCAGAGGAAGGGAGATCCAGTTTATAATTTTTCTTTTTTAAGTTTAATCCATTTTTTTTAATGACTACATTCTGAGAAGAATAGGTTAAAGACTATATCTGTTTTGAAATAATTCAGAGAAATTGCATTTAGAAACAGAACATGTATGTAGATTTTCACTTACTATAACATATAGTTGACAAAAGAAAAATGTCTCCCTGTTAACATATTACAACCACCACTGTAACACCGCTATCACCTCCCAGTGGTTAGAGAATTTCAACAACATCGGGGATGTTCCCACAAGACCACAGGGCTTGCTGGCACTGAGAACATCTCCGTATATTCTCCAACTGTAACTTTTATCTCAGCCATTACATTTTTGCTGAAATAACATGGACGACAGAATGTTTATTAATTGAACGGAAGTGTACTCTTTTACAAAGATTACTGTAGATGGCTAGCTAATAGCTATACAGCCTACTGTTATGCATGCAGGTACCCTGTATGTACATTCATGTTTTTCCCCTCCTGCTGTTTCCCCAGGTGCCCCTTATGTTCCTGATTGTGCTCGTTGGTGTTTCCCACCTGGCAGTCATGAGTGCATTGCCTGACTGCTGAGGTGGACCAATCAGTGGTCACTCCTCACCTGTTCCTTTTTTCCTGTACCCAATCACATCACACATCCCTGGTTTAAAAACCCAGTCAGTTGGTTCTCCCAGAGAGACTCTATTGCTTTATCCCACGTGGACATAGGCACTCTTGAGATACATACCCTTTTTGGTAGACAGACACTTTGTTCATACATACATCACTTGGTTTAGCACATACATCTCAATTTGTCCTGTTTCATGTGAGTATGTATTGCTGTTTTGTTTGGTGTTGTCTAGTCAATTGTTTGCTGTCTGCTGTTTAGACCTTGTTCAACCTGTGTGTTTTGTTTATCCCTGTGTCCCTGGGAAAAGGTTTTTTTTAGCAAATCGCCCTTGGGCATACACAACCCGTAGGAAAACTTTGTCTAAAAACACTAGTTAGAACTGAGCGGACCACCCACTGTATTTTTATATTGGTTAGTAGTTAGTCTAAGCGGTTCTTGAGGCAGGCAAGTTCAGTTTAGGGGTGTTTGACCATATTATTTCATTTATTGTGTCCAGCTCAGCCCCTTTTCCCAAACCCCTTTACCATGTGTTTATAATAAACGTTTTATGTTTGACGGTAACTTTTGTTGTCTGGGTCGTTTGTTCTCACTATGCCTTTATACTACACTAATTTGCATGTATTTTGTTACGGGTCTCTGTACCATCCACCCTAGACAGCTAGAGCCACAGGGTTCGTAACACCTACCTATAATGAAAAAAAATGACTCCAATAGTGGTGCGTGTACATCGCGAGGCTCAGCGTCTACCCAGTTTTTGCAAATTAGCAGTAATTTACTTAATAGTTCTTAGCTTATTCACTCAGTTCAGCCTAGCACACACACTCTATACAGCTGACAAGATCTCCTGGACATTGGAGCACAATGCATTGGAAGAGTTTTTGACAACTTCCAACTTCCACCGGAGATTACGAAGACGGCCCAGAAGACACTATTCCCATTGCCGACTGGAAGTACCCGGAAGCAGTGTCGAAATCGTAGACAAAGGTGTGGGAAGCGTGGAGGTATCCAGGCTAGGCTAATGCTAGTCCCCCATCTGCCTTCACTACCTATCCTTTTCCTCGCTAATGTACCGGTGAACAAAATGGACGAAATACGACTGAGAATCATCTCACAAAAATGGATTATGGATTGCAGCGTCATGATTGTCTCAACAACAACATACCCGACAATGTAATTGAGCTGGAAGGGCACAATGTCTTCAGAGCAGATCGGACCGTGCAGGACTCTGGCAAGACCAGAGGAGGTAGGCTGTGCGTTTATGTAAACAAAACATGGTGTACAAACACAAACTTAACTGGCAGTCACTGCTCAACCAATCTGGAGTACCAGATGAATAGATGCAGGCCTTTTTACTTGCCTGTGGAGTTTACAGCTATTGTTGTTATGGCAGTCTACATACCCCTGGATGCTAATGCTAAACTAGCAATGAACAAAACTGCAGGTTGCCATTAGCAAACAGCAGACGGGACACCTGGATGGTGTTTTTGTGATTGCAGAGGATTTCAACCATTAAAATCTGAAAACTGTTTTTTCAAATTTCGCCAAAATGTCTCCTGCCCCACCAGAGGAGACAATGCACTAGACCATGTGTACACAAACATTCCGGAGGCTTACAAAGCCATTCCCCTCCCTCACCCGGGACAGTCGGACCATCTTTTACTGTTCCTACCTCCGAAGTATTTACCTCTCATTAAACATGTGAAACCATCAGTGAGGACATTCAAAGTGTGGCCAGAAGGGTCAGACTCACTTCTACAGCACCAGTTTCAACACAGACTGGAGTTTGTTTGCTACCCAAGCCAACCTTGACTCCCATACGGACATTGAAACATATGCTTCCTCTGTTCTGGATTACACCTACATCTGCACCAACAATGTCACCACCTATAAACTAATAACTAAAAGACGTTCCCCAACCCGAAGCTGTGGATGAACTGCTAAAAGCATGCGACGCTGCTTTCAGATCCGGCAATGTGGAGGCCTACAGCTCATCCAGGGCCAATTTGAAATAGGACATCAAGGTGGCTAAAAAAGACCACAAACTACGGATTGAGGAGGACTTCAATAACAACTCTGAACCCCAACACATGTGGCATGGCATCCAAGCCATCACAGACTACTGGCCAAAGAACCCTACCCCCACAGCCAGCGATGTTTCCAACACCGAGTTAAACAGGTTCTACGCACGCTTCGAGAGGGACAACAAAGAGCCAGCCAATAAAGCTGAACTCCCCTCAGACGACCCCCCATCAGACTATCCAACGCAGATGTGTCGTCAGCACTGAGCAGGGTGAATGAACGCAAGGCTGCTGGTCCTGATGGCGTCCCCGATGCCTGTGCTCAGAGCATCTGCTGGGCAGCTGGCCAAGGTCTTGACTGACATTTTCATCTTGTCACTGGCCCAGGCGGTTGTCCTAATGTGCTTCCAAACCGCAACTATTGTGCCAGTGCCGAAGCAGTTTACTGCGTCTAGCCTGAATGACTTCCGACTGGTTGCACTCACCCACACAATCATGAAGTGCTACGAAAGACTAGTCCTGGCCCACCTTATGTCCTGCCTCCCCCCAACACTGGATCACTACCAGTTTGCCTACCGGTTGAACAGGTCTACAGAGGACACCATCTCCACAGCTTTACACTCTGCTCTGACCCACCTGGACAAAACCAACACCTACAGTATGTGAGAAGGCTATTCATAGACTTTAGCTCAGCATTCAACCCGGTCATCCACTCTAGACTGGTCAACAAACTCCATGACTTGGGGATCAGCCCCTCTCTGCAACTGGACTTTGGACTTCCTAACCAACAGATCCCAGTCTGTCAGGTTAGACAACTTCATGTCCTCCACCCTGATCCTGAACACTGGTGCTCCACAAGTTCTCATCAATAGCACTGAGGTGGAGCATGTGTCCAGCTTCAAATTCCTGGGTGTCCACATCTCTGAGGACCTCTCCTGGACCCACAACACCTCAGCCCTGGTCAAAAAGGTGTAGCAGCGCCTGTACTTCTTGAGGAGGCTGAAGAAAGCCCATCTGTCCTCTAAGATCCTTGTTAACTTTTACCGCTGCACAATCGAGAGCATTCTGACTAACTGCACCACAGTTTGGTTTAGCTGTTGCTCCGTAGTCGATCAGAAGGCCCTGCAATGGGTGCTGAAAACCGCCCAGCACATGACTGGTGCCCAGCTTCCTGCTATCGTAGACCTCCAGCGCAAGCAGTATCTGCGCAGGGTGCCCGGGATCATCCATGCCACAAACTGTTTGCCCTCCTACCATCAGGCAGGCAGTACAGGTCTCTTCGTTCCTGCACCAATGAGCTCAGGAACAGTTTCTTTCCATGATACTGTAACCCTGCTTAACTCTGTGACCATCACTAAACATACCCCACAGCCACTCAGAGACCTTGTTGCACTACTCCCTTTGTACAACTCTGAAACTGCCTTGCAAAGTCTGATAATGGACGTTTTCAGTTGTTACATATGTTCAATGACAATAAAGTTGAATCTAATCTAATCAAATGCAACTGTTATCCGAGCCATTACATTTTTGCTGAAATAATGTGGGCAACAGAACGTTTATTAATGGAACTCTTACGTTTATTAAAGTGTACTCTTATACAAAGATTACTGTAGATGGTCATCCATACAATAACAGTTGAATAGCTAACCACTACGCTATGTGAATTACGCTATGTAAATCGAAATCAAAAACAATATGTCCATTGTCGGTGCAGTTCGTCCATCGCAATGTAACCATAAACAGTTTTAATTTAGTCTTCCATAATGCAGCTACTGAAGGCTGTAGCCAGCAAGGTTTATTCATCCTAACGCCTAATTTATTTTGTCTGTGGTGAGGACTGAACCCATGTCTACTACGTGGCAGTCTACGTCTCTCACCACTACGCTATTTAACAATGGTCGGTCGCTCACTCGCTTGCTCACTCACTCTGAGACATTCGCTCTTCTTGACCGGTTCCGCTTACGCGGTCCGGCAAAAAACTACATAGCTTTACTACTTTGGTCCAGTGGTCTAAGGTGCTTCTAGTCCAGATATACTGCTAAAGCATGGGTTTGAAACCAGCCTGCTCTTATTCCAGAAAAACCTTTCTTTCCCTCGGTCTCTATCGAATAAAGCAAAATCAATGCCAGAAAATGTACAAAATCTATTGCCGATGTTATAACCTACATAGCTGGCCATTAGTTGATATCACATTTTATATAGGTTAGGTATGCTTTCAACCCACTGCTTTCTTCAATATAATCTTATGATTGGACAATATGTGTCAGATTTTCAGTCATTGTAATTGATTGGCTAAAACCTAAAGACTTATTAGCCTACACTTTAGCCTCTGTTTGTGTTTTAATTGCCATGGAGTTTTCATTTCATTTCCCTCTCCAAGAGCCATCACCTTACCGTGGTGGAGAGGTTTGTGTGTTCCTGTGAACCTGAGAGCTGTGTTGTCTGGGCCTTAGTGCTCCTGGTAGGGTTTCCCATGGCAAAGTGGTCTCGGGGGAGGAGCCAGACTAAGAATGGTTCAAAGATAAACCAATGCACAATAGAGGAAGAGGAGTTACCCTGCCCGGAGGAAGCCCGGGGCCCCCGTCTGGAGCCAGGCCCAGAGGGAGGGCTCGCAGGCGAGCGCCTGGTGGCCGGCTTTGCCACGGAGCCCGGTCGGGCATTGCCCGAAAAAGCAACGTGGCACCCCCCTCTCCATCCTATGGGCCCACCACTCATGGGAGGAACCGCTTTGGTCGGGTGCGCTGCTATATGGGTGGCAGTGAAGGCCAGGGGCCTCGACGGACCAGACCCGGGCGGCCGGGGCTGGCTCTGGGGACGTGGAACGTCACCTCTCT
>JACXGI010010587.1:8821-27326 GCA_016801175.1 Esox masquinongy
TGTCCCAGAGCTGGCCCTCAGTTAGGGACACACAATCTGTCAGTTGTCCCAGAGCTGGCCCACAGTTAGGGACACACCACAGGACGGGGCTGGACATTAGGCAGTGACAAGAAGGTACTGGGGACTGACCCCTGATTAGTTTGTCCTGCCAATTCATTTCGTATTACCATAGGAGCAGAAATGATCTGAGATGAGCATGAATCCTAGACCTCCCAGTGCACCAGCCTGTTCTGATGTACAATCCTGTTTCCAATTGAGTTGGGACGCTGCGTAAAATGCAAATAAAAACACAATGCAATGATGTGCAAATCATTTATTCCTATATTTCATTGAAAATAGTACAAAGACAACCAAATAATACAAAGACAAGTGTTGAAAGTGAGAAATGATATTCATTTTGGAAATTCATTTTTTAATTTGATGCCAGCAACACGTTTCAAAAAAGGACAGGGGCATGTTTACCACTGTGTTGCATCACCCCTTCGTTTAACAATACTCTGTAAGTATTTGGAAACTGAGGAGACCAATTGCTGTAGTTTTGATAGTGAAATATATTCCCATTCTTGCTTGATATAGGATTTCAGCTGCTCAACAGTTCGGGGTCTCCTTTGTCAAATTTTTCGTTTCATAATGCGCCAAATGTTTTCAAAGGGTGACAGGTCTGGACTGCATGTAGGCCAGTTTAGCACCAGGACTCTTCAACTACGGAGCCATGCTGTTGTAATACATGCAGAATGTGGTGTGACATTGTCTTGCTGATGTCTGGATGGCAGCATATGTTGCTCCAAAACCTGTATACAGTTGTGCTCAAAAGTTTGCATACCCTTGGAAAATTGGTAATATATGTACCATTTTGAAAAGAGTGAGCAGGCAAAACACATGTCTTTTATGTCTTATGGGATTCACATTCAACTGTTAGTCATAACAGAATGGCACAATCATAAAACAAAACATGGCAACAAAGAAAAAAATGCAGTGGCTCGATGATATTAAGGTCAGGAGACTGTGATGGCCACTCCAGAACCTTCACCTTTTTCTGCTGTAACCACAGGAGTGTCAACTTGGCCTTGTGCTTAGGGTCATTGTCATGCTGGAAAGTCCAAGAGCATCCCATGTGCAGCTTTCGTGCACAAGAATGCAAATTGTCTGCCAGTATTTTCTGATAACATGCTGCATTCATTTTGCCATCAATTTTCACAAGATTCCCCGTGCCTTTAGAGCTCAAAAACCCCCAAAACATCTGTTAGCCACCACCATGCTTCACTGTGGGGATGGTATTCTGTTCACTATAGGCCTTGTTGACACCTCTCCAAACATAGCGCTTATGGTTGTGACCATAAAGGTCTATTTTGGTCTTGTCACTCCAAATTACAGTGTGTCAGAGGCTGTGAGGCATGTCAAGTTGTTGTTGGGAATATTGTAACCAGGCTTTTTTATGGCACTGGCGCAGTAAAGGCTTCACTCTGGCAACTCAACCATGCAGCTAATTTTTGTTCAAGTATCGTCGTATTGTAACAACCACTCCGTCTTTTTCCAGAGCAGCCTGTATTTCTCCTGAGGTTACCTGTGGGTTTTTCTTTGTATCCCGAACAATTCTTCTGGCAGTTTTGGCTGAAATCTTTCTTGGTCTACCTGACCTTGGCTTACTAAGAATTTTCCACTTCTTAATAAGTGATTGAACAGTAGTGACTGGCATATCTTTTTATATCTTTTTCCATCTTTATAAAGTTCCATTACCTTGTTACGCAGGTCTTTTGACAGTTCTTTTCTGCTCCCCATGGCTCAGTATCTAGCCTGCTCAGTGCATCCACGTGAGAGATAACAAAATCATTGACTATTTATACACAGACACTAATTGCAATTTACAAAGCCACAGGTGTGGGAAATTCAACTTTAATTGCCATTTTCACCTGTGTTTGTCACCTTGTGTGTCTGTAACAAGGCCAAACATTCAAGGGTATGTAAACTTTTGCTTAGGGCCATTTGGGTGATTTCTGTTATCATAATGATTTAAAAAGGAGCCAAACAACTATGTGATAATGTGCCTTCATACTATCCTTAAATAAAAGCTTTTTTGAATGATCAGTCATATTTTTTAAAATCAATGCCAAAATGTTACAATTTCTGCCAGGATATGCAAACATATGAGCACAACTGTGTATTGTTCAGCATTAATGGTGCCTTCACAGATGTTGAAGTCACCCATGCCATGTGCACTAATGCACACCCATACCATCACAGATGCTGGCTTTTGAACTGTGCGCTGATAAGAAGCCTGATGGTCCCTCTCCTCTTTTGTCTGGAGGACATGCCGTCCATGATTCCTGAAAAGAATAGGAAGGAAAACATGTTCAGTCAAGTCCTTTAAATGGTAATTACCAGACAAGTTATTTAGTTTTAGGTCACACGCGCACAAAGTGAAACCGACAGTCTTTCACAGTGGTGAACCCCTCCCCATCCTCACTTCTGACAGACCCATCCTCTCTGGAATGATCTTTTAATACCCAATAATGTTACTGACCTGTTGCCAATTGGCCTAATTAGTTGTGAGATGTTCCACCAGGTTGTTTTTTTAGCATTACACAAATTTTGCAGTCTTTTGTTGCCCCTGTCCCAGCTTTTTTGGAACATTTTGCTGGCATCAAATTCAAAGTAGGCATATATTTTTCACAAAACAATAAAATGTCTCAGTTTCAACATTTGATGTGTTGTCTTTGTGCTATCTTCTACTGACTATCAGGTTTAAATGATTTGCACATAATTGAATTCTGTTTTTATTTACATTTTACGCAGCGTCCCAACATTTTTGGAAACGGGGCTGTAATTGATAACGTGTTGTTATATAGCAGTAGTCCTGACCAGAGCCACATACTGGGGGTTCACAGGGGATCACTGGGGGTTCAGTGGGGGTTTAATGGGGGTTCACTGGGTGTTTAATGGGTGTTCAATAGGGGTTCACTGGGGGTTTAGTGGGGGTTCAGCGGGGGTTTACTGGGGGTTCACTGGGGGTTTAGTGAGGTTCACTGGGGGTTCAGTGGGTTATGCTGGTTGTGGTGAGGGGAAGATGGAACAGCCACAACAGCCCCCCAGCCTGGAACGACACCCCCTGGCCATGCTGTAAATGACACGTGTTCTCAGTGAACTTGTCAGGTAAACTAAATAAACAGGCCGAGTCCAGGCTGGTTGATGATCTCTCTCTGTCTGTCTGCCAGTCTGTCTCTCGCTCGCTGTCTCTCTCCCTCCCGCCACTGTGACCTGGATGCTAGCGTCAGTGGCTCCCAAAATCTGTCAGGTCTTTGAGTCGCTGGTGTCGTTGAGGGGATATGTACCCTTCACTGACAGATGTGCTGTCGTCAGGACAAATAAGTGCTGATTGGGGTGACCCAGGATTTATTTTTACCTGCAGCCCAGTGCTTCTGGGAAAACCAACAGACACTTGTGGTTAATGGCAGAAAAGAAGAGAAAAACACACTGAGTAATCCTTTTAAGTTGCAAATCTGTGCGGGATGTACTGAACATGTCTGGGTGGAGAGGCTGGGATGTGTCGCTCAGAGAGAACAGGACAGGCAGACAGTCTGATTGATGTGGTTCATGGTTGGGATTGAGGCTAAACACTCTTTAGGAGGGTTTAGCAGTGGTCTTGGCCTGCCCTGTCTGTGCTGTGCTTTAGCTTTCATTTATCCTATAGCTCTGTCCAATAACCCTCTTCAATAGCCCAGTCCTATAGCCCTGTCCTATAACATTATTATTTAAAAAAACAGAACATACATCATTGAGATCAAAAAATATTATCAAAGGACCAACTGTGATTAGTCTCTTTACATTAGACCTTGTCATCTCGCAATTCACTAAGCGAGTCGTTTTCTCTTTTCGTAAGCTGTGATGGCACTCACCGGACGACTCGTTAGCATTCAAACTGTTTTTCTGTTCAATCAGCAGAACGACAAATCAACAAAACGGACCTTTTCATTAACCTGAAACTGCCACATTAAAACAGTGGCTGTCCAACTGGAGCAAGGTTGTCTCTAAAGTACACTTTGGCGTGTGTGAAAAGGAGGTCAGAACTGACATATCTTTGGGACACGTTTTGAAGGGAAGTCCTGATTAATGGTCTAGTTCTGGAATAACCAATAGCTTAGTATAGTTTTCTTAAACCAGCACATAAAAGGGCTGCCCCCGTTAATGGCACAAAGCCACGACCACGTAAATACAGTCTCAGAGAAACAGACATCCAGGCACGCAAAATAACTGGGACAGCAGTCCTCATTTAGGGCTAAACCGCACATCCTTCTGGTGTCTACTGCGGAGGCAGTGTACTAGCTAGCTGTCTCCAGGAAATATGCCAGTTTGACAGGAGAAGTTCCTCTGTTTGACATTTAGCAAGCTTGGCAAAAGAGTCCCTAGGTTCAAAGCTGACAGGATTAAACTCTCTGGTTAGTTTGTCACTGTCTGTTTCCCTCTCCGTTTCTCTTTCTCTTGCTCCTTCTCCTTCCTTTCCCCCTATTTCTCTCCTTCTCTCTTGGCTCCGGAAGTCCCCGACCAAATGGTACATGAAACTAGTTCCTGTAAGTCAGATGCCAATGCTACGTTCTTGCACCTCTCATCATCTGCCCGTTACCATAGTGACTGTCTCTCGCCACCTTCTCCATTGTGAATGTCTCCATAGTGACTGTCTCCATAGTGACCGTCAATGTCATGTATGGAAGGTATTGTTGTTACTTTTTTTTTTCTCCGGCGTAACTGATAATGTCACTTCCTGAATTGGATTTCCTTGATGCTACGAGGTTTCTGGACGTGTGATTGATGCATGCCGCTGTTCTTCACTTTACAGTCATTGTAATTCCATGATGTCCTGCTCTAAAGCCGGATTCAGTATTCCCATGGTCCCACACGTCTGTCTCTGTAATTGTGTCTATCTGTGTACACACTTGCCCCGCCCCTCTACCTGCCCCTTGCCCCGCCCTGACCAGTCGCGTGTTTCTCCTCTGGTGGTCCAGGCTCGCTACAGGAAGGAGCAGGTGGTCACCCAGCGTGTGCCCTGGATACCCCCTGTGGACAACGTGCTGAAGGACACTACTGACGGCTGTGCCCTGGCCACTCTGCTGCACTTCTACTGCCCCCAGCTGGTCAGACTGCAAGGTACACACTGTTATACTGACTGTAACCTGACCATAGCATGTCAGATTGAAAGGTACACACTGTTAGACTGACCGTAATCTGAACATAGCATGTGAGACTGCAAGGTATACACATTGTTAGACTGACCGTAATCTGACCATAGCATGTGAGACTGCAAGGTATACACATTGTTAGACTGACCGTAATCTGACCATAGCATGTCAGACTGCAAGGTACCCACAGTTTCTTTCTACAGGCCGTAAGGCTGCTCAATTCAGGAACCCCTCTTCCCTTCCATCCATAGTCCCATGCACACCTGTCACTTTATATCATGCTCATCTGCCAATCATATCATGCACACCTGTCACTTTTACATTGAACTACGGTTGTACAGTTGTATAGTTATTATTATTGATGCGTGTTTTTTGTATAGTGTTATTATTGATAGTTCGTGTTATCTTCTGATTTTTATATTATAATTACTGTTACTTTTTAACTTTTAACTGCACTGTCGGGAGTAGGAAAACCAAGCATTTCATTGCCATAACTTGTTATTGCAAATGACAAATAAACCTTTTGAACTTTGAACTGTTAGACTGACCGTAACCTGACCATAGCTGGTCAGAGTGCAAGGTACACACTGTTAGACTAAACCTAACCTGAGTTGTGTGTTTGATGGGGGAATGTGTGTGTTAGGTGGGAGAGAGGATCTATGTTGTGTATGTATTAGGTGGGGGAGTGTGTGTGTGTATGTGTGTGTTAGGTGGAAGAAAGATAGGGGAGTGTGCGTGTTAGGTGAAAGAAAGATAGGGGAGTGTGTGGGTGTGTTTGGTGTGAGAGAGTGTGTGTGTGTGTGTGTGTGATAGGTGGGGTAACGAGTGTGTGTTGTTGATCGTATAATTTATTCCATCACTAAGTGTTGACGTGTGAAGGGCTCTTCTCTCTTTCGGCCTCATCCACAGAGGGATGACAGAGCCATCAGCCTCCCATTGGTCGTCCATAATCAAATCACATTTAATCTCATTAATCTGTTGATGTTGCTGATGAAGTGGAGGGGATCTGACACATACAGTTCAGCACTGAACCACACAGACTTAGTGTGATGATTGATTTAAATGCCCTCCATGCTGGTGTTTTTTTCTAATTCAAAGCGCTCTTTAGTACCAGTCCATTATCCTGACCTCTGATTTGTCAGCCACAGACAGAGAAGTAGCAAATACTTTACAAATACCCAAAGCCCACCTTACGCCTCAGACATTCACTTCCTGATTCAGATCCGCATTTATTGGTTCAGTATTTGTTTCCCTGACCCTCTTGTTCACTGGCGTGCCTCTGTGACCTGACCATGTCAGATATCTGCCTGAAGGAGAGCATGTCGCTGGCGGATGGACTGTACAACCTGCAGCTGATTCAGGAGTTCTGTCTGAAGCACCTGAACCACTGCTGCCACTTCACTCTGGAAGACATGGTCTACGCCTCGTCCTCCATCAAAGTAAGTCTGCCAGGAGCTCAGTTGTTCGGAGTGTCTGGTCGTTTTGGAAGAATGCTCTCACTACTCTGTTGTGTCTGCACTGTACGTTGTCGACTTGGATATTTCTGCACTGTCATTTTTAACACGTCTAGTTGTACTGGGCAAAGAGCTGAGGACACTGGGTGAACCTCGACAGACGCAGGGGCGTAGATTTGAGGGGGGGGGGCTTAATATTACAGACAGGTCAATTTGACCCTCCCTGAAAGGAGTGAAAATTCCAGGACACAATGACCCCCCTAACACAGACCTACGCCATTGGTCAGAGGGTAGCTGTAGTGTGAACAGCTCCGCCAGACGGGTGAGTCATGTGTATATTCATGTTATACAACTGGAGAAAGTGTTGTGGGAATTAGTCTTGTCTTTAACAGTGTAAAGTCTCCGTCCTCACTGGGGTCGAAAATTATTGGCATATTTTAAAAATGCCAAGGTGTTGGAGAAATCATGATTGGAGGATTCCAGCTTTGCTGCTCATTTGCTTAAAAGTAAAGGTTAAGTTATTGAGGTTATGGTTGGTTTTTGGATTTGGGTTGGGTTTTAGGTTAAGGAATAGGAAAAACAAGATCATTTTTATGGGGCAGGGCGCGTGCGTGCGCGCGAGCAAGCCGTGGCTTTTTGCGCCCGTCTCTGCTCTCTTAGTGCTGTGAACAACAGTGTCCTATCAGCCCTATCTGAGGGAAGACTGTTGGCGTCCACCCAGCTGTCACTGGGCTGGATCCTTTCATTGGACGTTTGCTCTCAGCCGTTTTAAAGCGCGCAGTTCACAGAGCATAATAATGTTCTGGGATCAGCTGTGTTTCGCGTAACCCTCAGAGCAACGCCTGACACAGTGGCCGCGCCTAAATAAGTCACTTCACATCAGACGGCTTGGAGGGAGTTGGTTCGCCGGTCAGGGCAAAACACAACTGGAAAACAGAGCTGGGGCTGAGGAGGCAACAAAGCTTCTGTCTGTCTTTGCAATGTGTCTGTATAACTAAGTCTTCATGCTGGCCTCATGAACTAGAATAGATAGAATGTAAATACAGTTACCATGGTCCGGGTGCCTTTCTTCTATCTGGTAATTCCATTTTATAGCCTTAACAACCTGCAAACTAGCCACGGAATGAAAAATTCTGAAGCCAGAAGACTCCTATAAATCGGGTCGCTGTGCGCTATTGAACCTCTTCTTGGCAATTTGAACTTAGTTGTTATTTCTGTGCATTTTCTGTGGTTGTTTTAGCTCACAGTCTGTAGAGCATACCAAGCAAATGACTGTAGAGTCTCACACTCAGTCAGCTGGAACTTGTTGTTTTATAATAGCTTAAATGCTTCCGTTTGTCGTCACATTCCACGGGTCCGGTTTGGCCCAGTGTGATTGCCCTGCTGGGACCGGACGTTCTCCACTCAACTGCACATCTATGTGAGGAGCAGAATCCTGAGCCGGTTGTGTTCTGGAGGTAACCTTGACCCAGTTTCCAGTGGGCTCAACACACCCTGGCCTCCAGTACAGTACAGTTCTCATCATACTCATGGGGAGCTCAATACTGAGATGAGGGAGGGGCGGGGGCAGGGGAGGGAGGAAGGGAGGGGTGGAATTCCGCTTCTCAATGGTAAACCGGTTAACGCCTTACGGGATGCACACACACACACACACACACACACACATATTCCGTGTGCTGTAATATACACACACACACATATTCACTTATAAAGTGTGTTTGTGTGAGCGCGTGTGCCATTGTGTGTGTGTGTGTACTAGTGTGTTTCTACGCCCAACATACTCGATCTCCGGCTACCCAGGATGCCCTGTTTCTGATATTAGAGGCCAGGGCACGAAATCGCGTCAACATCACTTTGGCTCACAAACTGAACACGTTCTCCGTTGATCCAAACTGCCATCTGCCGTCTGTGGAGGAATAATACACCGCGTTCCTTCTGAAGCCCGCGGTTCTGCTGACGAGTGTAAATCCAGATCTTCCCTCTGGAAGTTGTGTTCATCTCCATGTTTTTATAAGCCACAGTCTTGCTTTTAACCTGTTGCCCTGCAGGTTAAGCGTTGGGAGGAGGGGCGACTGATCCGGGATCAGTTATGGTTTGTGGATTGGCATGGATGGGCAGGGTAGACATGATCCTATGAATACAGACCCGATGCTCCGATGTCAAGTGATTAATGACATCGCAGTCCTTTGATAGGCTGCGTGTGGGCGCCCACGGAGAGGGGCTGCGTTGCCAGCGTGGTCCCTGCTCAACAGATTATCCCTCCCACCGCTTCAGCTCCGGCTTTGTTTGCAATCAGCACCGGCGAGGCTCTCCTTAGTGACACAGAGTCACATACTGCAATCTGCAAATCTGGCAACCCGCCGGAGAACTCTGAGGGGGGAGATCTGGCAACAGAGCGAGGTGATGTCAGGTGACCGGGGTATAGCGTGGGTAAGAGATAAGTAGAAGGGGGGCAGAACAGAGGGGATGTTTGACTGGAGAGGGTGTTAGGAGAGAGTGGTTCCTGGTAGACAGGTAGACAGATGGGCGAGAGGACAGGCTTTTAGCCATCTGGGCTAGTGGAGAAGGCTTATGTCTATTGACGGTCCATCTCGCTGTCCCGGGCTAGAAGCTTGGTCAACCCGCAGCCGCGGTTCTACGGGAGGTAGGTTGCTGTGGTCAGCGTTACTGCCTAGTTCCTGCTCTGTTTGTGTCGTGCTGCTGTCTGCTATAACAATGAATCTAGGCGTTTGAGGGACTTTGCAGTCTGACCTGCGACCAGGCTATTGAAATGTTTGAGAAGGAGACTGCATGCGTCTGGGTTTGAAACGTTTGAGAAGGAGACTGCATGCGTCTGGGTCAAATGGCTGTCATTGTGTTGTGTACTGTGTGCTCTGCTGTTGAGGTGATGGGATTAGAGACTGTGGTGGCGGAGGTACCGTTCAGACGTTTTAAGATCATTTTGCAGAACGGTATTGTTGTGGTGATTGGCCATTTCTAAGGTGAGATTGTTTGTCATTGTTTTGGTTGACGAATTACCATCAAAGATGAAAACTTACAAATATTATTTCTAGGGCAATAGGCGACATATGAGGAGTAATGACCATGTTTGCCAATCTGGCATCTCAGGCTGCTAACATTATCAAAGGAAATGCTGTGTGTGTTTGGAGTTTTGATATTGACTCATCTTAGGGACCAGAAACTGCTCACCGTGGGCAGTTATTTAAATTTCATCCCTAGTCACTTTGAAAAGTCACCTCTAGTTAACTGCTACTGCTGTCTGACACACTGTTAAACGTCTGAGGGGAAATATTGCTGAGCAGGCAAATTCCACACACCCTAATTCTCTAACACACCAACACACCCTCCTTTCATGCTGAGTGGGGGATTTGTTCCCTTGGTCTGAATGAGTTGTGGAGGTGATGAACACGGAGGAGACTTGAGGTCATATCGGAGTCGGTCTCCTTTGGGGATCCCTTGGTCCTGTTCTTTTGGTTGTAACGTTTTGCAACAGAAAACGGGAATCAGCATTTCTTATTGGACAAATCCAGGTGGTCCCTCCCTGTTGCCATGTGTTTTTGTCTCTGATTGGGTGGCAAATGAACAACTCCAGGCCAGGTGTCGGTGGGTGAGGATGAGAACAAAGGATTAATCACTGGTCAACCGGATCCAGCCATTTTGTGTTTTCACTATCTTTTTATGTACCAGCACAAGGCCTGCAGTACATCCCAAGTCATTTCTGGTAGATGTTCTGGTATTTTTTCTGGTGTCAGATATGTTTTATTAGTTGCAGTGAGTAAAAGGTTTTTTGATTATAATGAGAAAGTGTTACGATAATAAAGTTTCATTACTGAAATTTGCCCACATGACCTGGTTTCTGACCAGGGTTTCTGACCAGGGTCTCCCTGACCTGGTTTCTGACAAGGGTTGAAATGTGGAGCAACAATCTTACAAAGAGAAATGAAAGCTGTCTTCTCCCTCTTTACGGTGGTCTGGCCGAATCCACCCAAAGAGATCCTATTTGATTGGCTGTGCCCATCTCGGGAGGAGCTGAAACTAGGCTAATGCCTGTTTTTAATTCACTCGTAGGCCCGTTTGAGTATGGACATTACCAAACACCATTATATAAATAATAGATTAACCCAAT
This sequence comes from Esox masquinongy, assembly GCA_016801175.1. Lineage (NCBI taxonomy): Eukaryota > Metazoa > Chordata > Actinopteri > Esociformes > Esocidae > Esox > Esox masquinongy. Next base: position 19,573 of record JACXGI010010587.1, read on the forward strand.
CAATATGGATGTGCACTGTGAAATACTGTACCCTAAAAATATGAACCCTCCTCGTGTTTGCTCAGGCACTTGCGAGCTCAATCAGGGTTGTTGGCCCTGGGAATTTGTGACCTCCAGCATGTGTACCTGTGAAAATGTCCTTATTCCTGATGAGTAATTGGGTGAAAATGCAAACATAAAATATGCTATATGAGGGGGATTGAAGTAATTGGGGAAACACTGTATGAACAAGATGAGCTTCCATTTGTACTGTAAATCGGGGATGGGCAACCAGATGCCTCCATTTTGAAGTCCCATGATCAGATAACAGCCAAAATGTTAATGTTCTACAGTGACTGAGCGTAGCTAAATAAGTATTTGTGGCAAGGTTTTGTCTTTTAAGACAAAATCTCGCCACAGTCTTTTAAGACAAGATCCCTTAAAAGGTTTTGTCTTTTAAGATAACAGAGACATCTTGTGGAAGCACACATGTACTACGTTTGACAGAACTGTTAAGTTTTTCAGTTCATAGTTTACCTATTTGCCTTAATACCAAATTCTATCCATTTCTCTTGACTCTTTTCCAGAATAACTACCTTGTGTTCCTTGCTGAGTTATTCTGGTGGTTTGAAGTGGTGAAACCCACTTTTGTACAACCAAGAGTTCTGGACACTGAAGGTAAGTGAGGGGAAAATATTTTTTCCACTTCAGGCATCATGTTAAAACAATCACTGCTCTATAAATTGGTTCGTAATTGTATGTTTGTTTTTGGCTTCAGAGCCAGCCCTCACACTGTTAAGGAACATGCCGTCTGTTCCAAATGTGTCCAATGCCACCAAAAGGAGCTTCACTGACAGATCGCCGAGCCCAGAACAGCCCAGGTATAGTTTGTTATTCTTTATTCAAGTCCTGAGTATCTTAGTTGACAGAGATTTCCACCGAGTGCGGAGCAATGCTGAAATGTATGCTTGCACGACTGTCAGTTACTCCTTAATAAAACTGTCTTCGTAATGGTTTGTGGATCAGTACCCCGAAACTTGGAGGGCCAGTCTAATGTAAACATCAGAAGATTTTGTGGATTTGTTGTGGTGTGTTTTAACATAATATCCCGAGATGAAAGAGCTTTCTGAGGCCCTAACGAACAGATTTTGATACCAAAGATTCAGGAAGGGCTTACAGAACACTTTTCAAGCAAATGTCAAAATGAGAAAAACGTTGCAGACATATGAAAGGTTACGAAGAAAGCCTCTGCACTTGAGAAATAAATATTAACGCTCTGAGGTTTACCAGACAGCACAAATAGACTGAGACGATGCTGACGGAGGCTCGTGGTAGAGAAATTAACACTGAAATTATCTGTCAACAGCCCTGGCTGACATTTTTGTACTAAGCATGCCAACTGCACGCTACCTCATAACCTTAGAACACATTGTGGGATTGTGTAGCGTGACAAAACTGCACATTTTAGGGTGACCTTTTATCTCCTCTAGCACAAGGTGCAAATAGCTATTGATTATGACGTTTAATCAGCTTCTTGATCTGCCACATACAGTCGACCAAATATCGGCACCCTTATGCTTTTTTTCGAATAACTCACTGTCTTTACGAAATAAGGAGATATTTACCATATATTTGGTTTCCACAGCACTGAACCACGTCCATGTTTGACTGTGAAGAAAGTGTTATTTTCTTTGAAGGGTTCATTTTGTTTTCTTTAAACAGAGGTCTGTGCTTTATGAAAAGCTCTAATTTGGCCTCATCTGTCCATGGGGATTGTCCCAGGAGGATTGTGGCATGTTCAGCTGTGTTTTGGCAAACTGCAGTCAGGCTTTCTTATGTCTCTCACTCAGCAGTGGAGTCTCCAACCATATAGCCTTTTCATTTGGTTGGGGACAGATGGTGCATGAAGTCAAAACTGTTCAACCTTGTGTCTGAAGGTCATCTTGAATCTGTGTGGCAGTTGATCAAGGTACTTTGTCCACCATTCAAACAATCCTTTGCTGCGATCTTCCATCAGTTTTTCCTTGTAGCCAAGTCCCCTGGACTTGTGGCATGTTCCTTAAACATCCTCATAACATTACGTACAGTGGAAACAGGAACATCAAGTTCTCTGGAGATGGACTTGTAGCACGGAGATTGTCCGTGCTTGGCTACAATGTTGTGTCTGACCTTCTCAGACAATTATTTGGTTTCCTTTGTTTTCTCCATGCTCATTGAGGAACACACAGTGACACAAAACAGAAGAACAAGTTATTTATTTATTTGTACTGGTTGAATAAGTGAGTTTCATATTCAGGTACCTCAGTGTAGGTGAGATCAGTGGCAAAGTAAAGAATAAGTAATTTGAGAAATCAATTTTTTTCTAACTACACAACTTCTAGAAGGTGCCAGTAATATAGTCCTGCCCATTATTGGATTTATTTGTAGAATAGCCTAAGATGCACAAGATTTAGTGCATTATGTAATGCAGAGGTGTCAAAGCATTTGATCACGTCTCGATCTAAAGCTACTTGCAAGGGTTACTGGGTAGATGTCGTCTAACCCCATCGGTGTTACTGGGTGGATGTCATCTAACCCCAGTGGTGTTACTGGGTAGATGTCATCTAACCCCACCGGTGTTAATGGGCAGATGTCATCTAACCCCACCGGTGTTACTGTGTAGATGTCATCTAACCCCACCGATGTTACTGTGTAGATGTCATCTAACCCCACCGATGTTACTGTGTAGATGTCATCTAACCCCACCGGTGTTACTGGGCAGATGTCATCTAACCCCATCAGGGTTACTGGGTAGATGTCATCTAACCCCATCAGGGTTACTGGGTAGATGTCATCTAACCCCATCAGGAATGTTAAGTTGTCTGGGTCCAAATGCAAAATATATCGCTCAAGCTATGGGCCAAAGCTATAAAACGCTTTCATTACGTTGACATTATTTTAAATCCAGTTTCCTCTCCCTCTAGTCTGCATCTCCGACCTCATCCCAGGAACTCAGGTAACTGAATCACTTTGAATGTTTCAAACGTATTTTGGCTTTCAACTTTTGGTCACCAGTACTTTGGTTTGTCTAGTTTTAAGAATATGAATGGATTCAGTTCTACTTTATATGAGATTTTTTTATGTGCAATCTCTTAATCTAGGTGAAATTAAGAGATCAACTTCAATGTCCTTTGTGGATGGCTGTGTAGGAACTTGGCCCAAGGAGAAAAGGTTAGTGTCATAGACTTTGAACTGATATTTTACCTTGGTATGTGAGTAGGTTTGGTAAATAGTAAAATATTCACTGTTATTCTTACTTTGCATTGGTTAGTTGTCAGATTTTCGACTGGGATAGTAAAAAGCACTGACTGTTTTTTGCCAGGTCTGGGCCATATGGAGTTTCATTTGACATCCCGTTCAACAAAGAGGACACCACCCAGACATCCACTCCTCCTGGCCGTGGCATGACTCGCTCGGCCAGCACAGAGGTCTTCAAGGTCCACCAAATGCCCCGAGGCATGAAGAAAAACCTGTCCTTCCAGCCCGTCAATGGGCAGGGCGCGGGCATTGAGGAGGAGGGCTGCCCGGACAGTCTGTCCGGCCCTGACCCACCCACACAAACGAGCAGACCTCAGCCTCCCGGAGGCCCACTGAGATTCCCCAATGGCGGTTCAACCCTGGCCGGGCGTGGAAATGGCGCTGCCACACCCAGCATGGAGGAGGCCCTCCAGATCATCCATGACACAGGGAAGCGGCCTGCGCAGACCCCTTTGTCGGAGGGCATCAACAATGGCTTCTTCCTGCACAATCAGAACTGTGGTGTCGGCGTGGCCGGCCTGGAACCCAAGGTACGAACCGAAAACAGGGACCTGGACTCGCCGAGTGCCACGGAAAGCACGGAGCTGGACACGGGCATCCACGTGAGGACTGAGGACATCGCGGAGACACTGGACGAGGACTCTTCGCTGAGGGAAGCCATGAGCATGGAGCTGGACGTGGACACCCCGAGCCCCTGCCCCAGCAGCTCTGGATACAGCAGATCTCCCTCCACCAATGCCGGCGTGAAGATGACCAGCTTCGCCGAGCAGAAGTTCCGGAAACTCGGCGTCCCCGAATCGGGTCCAAGGAGCGGCAGCAGCGGGGGCGGGAGCTCCCTCAAAACTACCCCCGAGGGCTCGGAACTGGGCCTGTCTGTGTCCTGGGCACCCACCCCGGAGCACAGCCCCACCCACCAGCAGGCCCCTCCCCCCGGCGACCCGGCCCAGGTCATGGCCACGGAGATGGTGCAGCTGCGCATGCGCCTGGAGGAGAAGCGGAAGGCCATCGAGGCGCAGAAGAAGAAGGTGGAAGCGGCGTTCACCCGCCACCGGCAGAGGATGGGCCGGTCCGCCTTCCTGGACGTGGTGAAGAGGAAGGGTGACGGCGCCCCGGGGGGAGGAGCAGAGGACGATGGTTCGAAATCGGCCGGGGAGGAGCAGAAGACCGGAAGGAGCAAGGTGGACACGCCCGATGGGGCCGAGCAGGGGCCCTCCGGGGTCAGCTGGCAGAAGTCAGCTGGAGGGGCAGGAGAAGAAGGAGGCCAGGGTACTGCTCGAGGCCAAGCACCCGGCGAGGTGGACCTGGCTGAATACACGCGCTCCATCGAGAAGCTCAACCACTCACTGGGCTTCCTGCAGACGGAGATGCAGCGTCTGGCCCAGCAGCAGGAGGTCATCATGGCGATGAGGGAACAGCAGGCGTGGGTCATCCCACCGCCACAGGCCCAGCCCTCGCCTCAGAAACACGCCCGTCCGTCCACCCGCTCCTCCGGCTCGCCCTCACCGGCCGGCTCGCCCCGCTCCGCCCACCGCTCGCCCACCAGCATCAAGAGGAAGTCCGCCTCCTTCCACTCCCGGAGCCCCCGCACACCACGCCCCAGCGAGCTCAAGCTGGCCCCGTATAACCGGTGCCTGACGGCGCCCCAGTCCGTGGACAGCTTGCCCCGCCTCCGCCGGTTCTCCCCGTGCCAGCCCATGGCCTTCGCCTACATGGGCGACGGGCAAGCGGTCGAGATCGGAGACAAGGAGACGGACAAGGACACTGGACCCCCGCTGTCCCCCGACAGAGAGGCCGTTGGTGCCTCCTCCTACCCGGCCACCGACCACCGGGAGACACAACCAGGGGCCCTCGAGGATGAACAGGAGGAGAATGAGGAGATGGCGACTGAGGAGAAGGAACAGAGGGAGAACATGGAGGAGATAAAACCCGTAATTATGTCCACCGTGTCTGAGGTTCTGGCCCAGCCGGTGAAGGAGACCTTTACGGTCACGCCCACCGAGACCCCTCTCATGTCAGACCTCTTTGACCGGACCAGGAGCAGCCTGATTGAGGTGCCACTGTACATGCCCCTGGAGGGAGAGGGAATGGGGGAGAGTGGAGACACACAGGACAACTATGGTGATGAGGAAAAAACCTCCTGTGGCTTTTTCTTTAAGGTACAAATTGTGGAGAAAAAAAAATTTGCAAGTCTGTTTTCTAATAGTTCCGAGGTCATTTCTATTCAAAATGTCTGTCTGTTTACGGGATCCCTTTCTTCTCAAGAACACCCTCAGATGCTAATATTCTGTGTAGGCTCAGTGAGACACTAGATATTTTAACTGTATTCACTCACTGTACATTTAGCGTAGCTTTAGATTAGGTTTTTTTTATTTGAATATTTTGCATCTGAATAATCCCAAAAACAGTAGCCATTACATAAGTGGTGTCCACTTAATCATTGTCTAAATTACAGACTGAAAAAATAAGGATTACTGTAAATGAAAAGTCAGTGTCCCAATTATATAATGAAGCCATTTGCTTTGCTGCTGTCGGTGACCATCTTTGTTTTTTGGGGAAGAAACACTGTTTTTAAATTGAGATGATAAATTAGTTTTAAAATAGCTGTGGCAGAGGACGGCATGGTTTTGTCCTTCTGCAAGGACAGGAGCTAGGCAAATACAGTAGTCTGTGGCTTCATATAGGTCATGAAAACTGGAGCTTGTGAATTATTTAAAATGCAGCTGCTGAGAAGAGGGTTCGCAAAGATGCTGCTCTTGCTCTACGATAATTGTCATTAGGTGATAATGTGATTTGCATGCACTTTTCATACAATCCAATTTTTACTTTTTGTATTTAAAATGTGAACTTGTCTCAGCAATAGAGGGATCTTATTTATTAAACAAAAATGTTTGGGCATAGATCAGCTCTGAAAGTATCAGATAACATCTGAAAGTATCAGATAAGTTATAATAAAATTTTATTAAATTCTCACAGGCATAGTGATAATGCTTTTAAATAGGCCGCTGTTCGCAGTTTAGTTACATATAGCAAGGTGCTGCTGAATGTTCTTCATTGAAATGGCATGCATGTTTATAGGAGAGTTTCCAAGTGCTTTTCAGTCCAGAGTAGGCCTTACCTTAGCCTGTGCAACTAGTCCCGGAAGAAACTATTAAAGTCCCGGAAGAATCTACAGCTCATTATTCAGGGATGTAAATGCCAAAATAAGAAATCATATTCTGGCATTTTTATGCTTTATTTGACAGAAAAGTGAGGAAACTATCTTATTTTTCTGAAAGAGTAGCGTGTCAGACTCCAACCCATGGTGCAGCAGTGCATGTGCTCTGACAGCTGCCTAGACTGCTGGAACACGCAAGGCCATCTGTAACTGGGAGTAAAATACCTAGCTAAAGGACACATCAGCAGATTCTCAATGGTTCTATATTGCATATGACTTCATACCGGTTTTGATGAAAGAATCCAGCTGACTTCCCGCGTGTCCCTGTTCAGGACGATGGTAAGGGGGAGGATGACATGGCCCAGAGGAGGGCTGCTCTTCTGGAGAAGAGGTTGCGGAGGGAGAAGGAGACGCAACAAAAGAAGCTGCAGCAGGAGGCCGAGCTGGAGCATAAGAAAGAAGAGGCGCGGTGCGTGCGTTCAGAGATTCTGTCCAGTTGGCAACATGGTCTGGAACAAAAGCTGTTCTGAAAGCCCCTTACCGCACTGGACAATGTTCTATCACATGAACCAATCAACTGCATGCTTTTGTATCATTCACGATCATTGTTTTGTCATGTGCGTCAATTTAGAAGTACTAATAATTTACATTGATCACCTTGATCAAACTCCTTGATCAGTTTAATGATCACCGGATTGTTTTTAATACAGCTACACCCTGGTTAAGTACGCTGTCCGTGTTGATTCTATGGTCACTGTCTGATATGCTTCCTGTTGATTCTGCGGTCATCATCTAGTGTGTTTCTTATTAATTCTATTATTATTGTCTAGTATTATAAATTCTACGCACATCATTCTCTCAGTATGAAAGCAGAGGAGGAACGTGTTAGGAAGGAGGAGGAGAAGGCCCGAAGGGAGTTCATCAAACAGGAGTACCTGAGGAGGAAGCAGCTCAAACTCATGGAGGACATGGACACGGTGATCAAGCCCCGGCCAGCCAGCGCCAAGCAGAGAAGAGCCCGGCCCAAGTCCATCCACCGGGACAGCATGGATTCCCCCAGAACCCCGGCCAGGACGGCAGGTAAGAGTGACAACAACCTGTCCTAGGACTCAGGGCAGGGGTCATGGTTGGGTGTTTTGTTGGCATAGCAAATGTGGTTCGCTGTGTCTTTAGTGGTGTCCACCTGGAGCCACAGCTAGCTTTGTGCCATACGTAATAAAAGATTGTTCCTCTGCAGCTCTCTGTGGTTTGTTATTGCAGACTACACATGAAGCTAGTTCTTCTTATTGCAGATTACACATGAAGCTAGTTCTTCTTATTGCAG